>JAJLZW010000162.1:0-23215 GCA_030572435.1 Candida labiduridarum | reverse complement strand
AAAAACAAATGCAGCTTCTGTGGCTCGAACACAGTACCTCCAGATTTCAAATTAGAACTCTTCAGTCTGACGCTCTCCCAGATGAGCTAAAGCTGCGTATTTTGTGAACGCTGAAAAGGTTGTGTCAATCTCGACATGTAAAAGATCAATCCTGTTTAAAATATTCGGCACAACATATGGTGTTCCAGAAGATGTTTTTTGATAATCTTCCTCATAGCGATTTCTTCTTAAAATAGGTAAAGTTCTGCCTGTGTATATTTCTACCAAAAATCAGTTAATTTCATTGTATTTGAATATTACTTAGTTTTGGCAAAAGAATGTATATAAAATTTTCTACAGTTATGTACTTTAACACTCACCACAAAACACCCATACTTAAAAAAGAACAGTTTCATTTGCAAGATTGCTATGAGACACATACGACATGCATTACATGATACCAATCGTGTCGTACTCAGTGAATCCAGTTTTGACAACAGTCATGCTCTCGCTATATCTTTCTCAAGACTCAGATTCTCTCGCGCGGCCATGTTACCTGCACAAAATTATTGTCAGACGACCCACTAGAGGAAAGTTATATGGAGAAAAAATACGCTTTCACATAAAGGAATTGTCTCAAGTTGTGAAAACAGATCTCAAGAATAGGTCAGCAAAAAAGAAAGCCCAACGCGGGGCTCGAACCCGCAACCTTTTGATGACTAATATTTCTAAGAGTCAAATGCTCTACCGATTGAGCTAGCCAGGCAATTGCTTGGAAAGCATCGTGGTCAAAAATCAACGAGTCTGGACAGAACGTGAGACTTACCTTACTCAATATGAGGATATGGATTCTGAGATACTGGAAGATGTAAAATGTCACACTGCATACCCCTCATCTAGAAGTCGACTGAACAATTGGACCCGTTTCATTGCCCAGTCTGGTGAATCTAGTCTGAGTTATGTTTCGTTGCGTTGTGCAAAGAAAGCTCACAGAAGAAGAAGATCCAACACTGTTTGAACACATAGCACTGTTCTCCTACTTTTCCCTACAACATGCCTGCACTCATGCAACACACAGACCACCTCTACCACATACGACGTTGTCTTTCACTTACTCCAAAGCTGCACACTCTACCGCATCGCATCGCGGCTAGAAGCACCACCAAAAAAAAAAAATTTACAATCAGAAGCTCATCGATCTCGGCATATCCCCTTCCAAAAATTACACTAAAAGTGAAAAAGAAATGAAACATAAACCAAAACATTTATCATTGTTAATGCTTGACATCATGAGGATGCAAAAAGCAAAAAGAAAAGCCCAACGCGGGACTCGAACCCGCAACCTTGAGATTAAAAGTCTCACGCTCTAAGCCGATTGAGCTAGCTAGGCGAACTTGTTGGAAGCGGAATGCCCTACGAAATGTCACTTAGAATAAAGGCAAAGGAAATCGTCTCTGTTCCGTAAAAAGAAATTAATTTGGAATCATATAGATTTGGTTTCAAGTAGCACAGCTCCTACTGAGAATATACGAAAGTGCAATAACTGGTTTCAAGATTAGGAAGGATTAATTAGCCGGATATTGTTTTATGTTAGAACGTGCAATATTGGATTTTGATTTCCTTGTGGTTCTCGAACAATAGAATATCCACTCCTATTCAAAGATCTTATCTTGACCACGTAGATAAATCAAACACAGTTGGTAATTTCTTATTCGATTTGAACCGACGTTCCTGGTTACGAAAAGAACATGAAAACAGTCAAGATTAGTACAATCTTCTAAATGAGATACAGTCTTTTTACTTTTTTTTCATACGAGTGATCATTAATTTTTATACCAGTGCGTCAGAATTATTTGTACCAACTCTAGCAAATAATTTAATACCAGTGCGTCAAAATTATTAATACCAATGAAAAATATGTTTTAATACCGGTGCTCACTAATTGTTCAAACCAATTTTGGCTGTTATTTGGTATGAAAATTAAGGGTCACGTGTTATGAATAATTTTGTCGCATAAATATGAACAATATTGTCCGCCTTAGTAGGAACATTTTTCTACAAGTACTATGAATAATTTTGTCTTACATGTATGAATAATTTTAGCGCGCTAGTTTGAATTAAAAATAAAAAGACTGTATCTTTCACACGCCCGCTATAAAAAAAATCATCTTGTTCGAAAAAAGAAAAAAAAAAAAAGAAAACCCCAAAACACCAATCAAGTGATAACGATTAGTCATGACAAATATCATTCTACTAAAGAACCCCAGCATACCTCAAGATCCATATCAGATCAAGTTCTGTGAACAATACAACGCCACATTTATCCCCTTATTAACTCATACGCATAAAGATAAAGTTAATACTATTAATTATTTAACAAATGATGAATTCCTCAACAACACCACATTATTCATCATCACTTCCCAAAGAGCAGTTGAAATGTTTAATGAATGTATCGAAGAGATAGATTGTGAATTAAGAAATAAGATATATCTGAAGCCAGGATATACTGTGGGACCAGCTACTTTCAATATTTTGCAAAAATCGGGATTTAAAGATGTTCGAGGTGGTGAAAAAGCTGGAAATGGCTCAAAATTGGCCGATTTGATAATGGAAGAAGTGGTAGATCGGAATACGCCGATTGTCTTCTTTACGGGGGAAATTAGAAAAGATATAATTCCTAGGAAATTAATCAACTGTGGGTATAATTTGCAAGAATTTGTCATCTACAAGACTGAAAATAGAAAAGATATTATTGAAAATTTTGATCAAGTTAAAGTTTTTAATCAAGGATGGATAGTGTTTTTTAGTCCACAAGGTACAAGGGAAATAGTTGATCATTTACGTAACTGTCGAACAAATTGGAAGATTGCTTCAATAGGGCCAACTACAGAGGAGTATTTGTTGGAGTACGAAATCAAACCTCATGTAATTGCTACGAAGCCAGAACCCGAATCGTTATTTCAATGTATATGTAAATACGATAACAAATAAATAATCTACGAAAACAAATGGTTTTCCGATATAACAATAACAATATTAATAATAATAAAAGAATAGAAAAAAAAATCTAGCTATTATTTTTTAGAAGCGTGGACAACTTCGATGACTTGTTCAACAACACCTGGGTTAGACAAGGTTGAGATATCACCCAATTGGTCTTCTTCACCAGCCAAAACCTTTCTCAAGATTCTTCTCATGATCTTACCGGATCTAGTCTTTGGCAAGTCATCAACTAACAAAATCAATTTTGGAGCAGCAAATGGACCAATTTCTTTTCTGACAGTTAAAACCAATTCTTTCTTAACGGCTTCCAAATCATCATCAATTATCTTATCTTTCTTCAAAGACACGTAAGCGGCAACGGCTTGACCAGTCAAGTCATCAGCATAACCAACAACAGCGGATTCAGCAACTAATTGATGTTCAATCAAAGCTGCTTCAATTTCGGCAGTTGACAATCTGTGACCAGAAACATTGACAACATCATCAACTCTACCCAAGATCCAGTAGAAGCCATCGTTATCTCTAGCAGCACCATCACCGGAGAAGTAGTGGTCGTGGTATGGGGCCAAGTAAGTTTCAATAAATCTATTGTAATCATTGTAAATACCTCTGGTAATGGATGGCCAAGCGGATTTAATAGCAAGGACACCTTCAACATCGTTACCTTCCAATTCTTCACCAGTGGTTGGGTCTAAGATCTTTGGAACAATACCAAAGAATGGCAAGGAAGCAGAACCAGGTTTGGTTGGAGTAACACCAGCCAACGGAGTCAACAAATGGGAGCCAGATTCAGTTTGCCAGTAAGTATCAACAATGTGAGCTTTACCTCTACCAATGTTGTCATTGTACCAGTGCCAAACTTCAGCAGCAATTGGTTCACCGACAGAACCCAAGACTCTTAAGGAAGACAAGTCGAATTTTTCAACGTATTTGGTACCAGCTCTCTTTAATAATCTCAAAGCAGTTGGAGCAACATAGAATTGGTTGACCTTGTATTTATCAACAATTTCCCAGTATCTTGAATAGTTTGGATAAGCTGGGGTACCTTCAAATACGACGGAGGTGGCACCACACAATAATGGCCCGTAAACACAGTAAGTGTGACCGGTAATCCAACCGACATCACCAGCAGTGAACAAGACATCTTCTTCATGGACATCGAATGTGTACTTGGTGGTCAAAATGGCACCCAACAAATAACCAGCGGTGTTGTGTTGAACACCCTTTGGCTTACCAGTGGAACCAGAAGTGTACAACAAAAACAATGGATCTTCAGAATTGACTGGAACTGGAGGGAAGTATGGACCGTATTTGCTCAATTCTTCGTGCCACCATAAATCTCTACCTGGAGAAAATGGAACGTGAGAGTTACCAGTTCTTTTGTAAACGATGACGTTTCTGACTTTTGGACATTCCTTCAAAGCATCATCAACAATCTTCTTGGTTTCAATAGTCTTACCACCTCTCTTGGATTCATCAGCAGTAATGACGATTCTAGAATCAGCATCTAAAATTCTGTCTCTCAAAGAAGCTGAGGAGAAACCAGCGAAAACAACTGAGTGCATAGCACCAATTCTGACAATAGCCAACAAAGTGACAACAGCTTCTGGAATCATTGGCAAGTAAACGGCAACGGAGTCACCTTTCTTAACACCCAATTTGGTCAAAGCTTGAGCCAATTTACTGACTTCTTTCAACAATTCACCGTAAGTGATGATTCTACCTTGGTCTGGTTCATCACCTTCGTAGATAATAGCAGGCTTGTCTGGGTTCTTGATGGCCCATCTATCAACAGCATTGTAGGAGGCATTCAATTGACCGTTGATGAACCAAGCTGGCAAATCACCGTTTTTGAAATCGTCTTTGGGGTCGACTGGGAATCTGGCTAAATCGAATGGTTTGAACCAATCCAAGTGCTTGTTTGCTTGTTCTGCGAAAAATTCATTTGGGTTTTCTACGGATTGTTGGTATAACTTCTTGTAGGTATCCAAATCTGGCAAGTTTGGCTTGGAAGTAGAACGTTCAGTGAAACCAGTAGGAGGTTGTTGCATCTTTTCATGATCTAAAGTGATATGAGATTGTTGAGTGGATTCTGGCATTTTTCGTCTCGTTTAATAGTTGGCTGTTGCTAATAATGGCGGGAGGGAAATCTGAGTTAGGCGTGTTTTTGTGGTGCTGCGTATAGCGGGGAACTTAAAAATAGCAAAGTTGTCTAAAAATTATAACAATAGCGTGTACTAACCGATCAGGAGATATCCGGCAATCAATTAATGCTAAAATAAATAAATAGGGTTTGTGGTTGTTGTTGGTGGTGCAAAATAAACTATCAAAGTATATTAACAGAATTGAATTACTTTCTTTTCAAATCAATTGAATCAAAAGGAATGAGGTAAAGATGATAAATGATTTATCAAATGGATGAAGTGGAGATATATAAGAAAAAGAAAAAGAAAAAAGGAAAAAGTTCTTTAATCTGAATTCATTCGAAAGAGAAGGAAAACCGGATGTGTATTTATACATCGATTTTTTTGATAGATGTGCAACATAACTTTACCCACTATTCTCCGAAACACAGAACCAATGTGGTGCTTACACTTGTTGGGTATTTTTTATTTTAGCTTAACAATGCACTATATCACTTAGTTTGTGGTTCATAGAAAATAAATATAAGCTCGAGATCCTCTTGACCCACTTCGGACTTTAGCCGACACTTTTTCTTTTTGCCTCTAGTTATGTTCTTTTCTTTTGCGTTGTTGCTTTTTATGGTGCATGGAAAAATATCAGACATTATCCGCTAGACCGTACACAATATTCATATTTACGAACCACAGTGGGAACAATATCAACGCTCAACGGAAATAACAGACAAGTTTGTAGGATTTGGTAAGGCGTTTACAGTACAGGAGAATCAGTTGAGCGCTGGAGGCGGCCTGAGCAAGTGCTTGTTGGTTGTACTTTTACAAGGTATGTAGCAATGGGCAATCAAACTTAGGAGGTAGTGTTGGTGATTTGTGGGGTTCCTTTTATTCCTATGGCATAGCGTTTTTTTTCTTGTCATAGATTTTTTATTTATTTATTTTTTTTGTGGATAATATCCCCCTTTAATGGTTGTGGGTTGTGTGGGTATTACATATGAAATATCACTAAACGAAACAATGTGGGAGAGGCTACATTGACAATAGATAATTGAGAGCGTTATGCAATAAACATGGTTTGTGTAAGTAGTCTAGACGGAAAACGGAGAGCGCAATGGCTGATTGCCAATTGAAACAGGTGGATGTTAAAACTCGGAGTCTTATTTATTCTTTGGCAAGTTCGGAGTTTCTAGATACAAACAAACCATTTACCCCACAAAATATCACAGTTACAACAGTTACAAAAGGTTCTTTATGAAGAGTTACAGAATCAGAATCAGAATCAGAAAGAAAAAAAAAGCGAAATCTGGCCAATGGCACAAAAACCCAAAAAAATAATCGCAACACCAGCCAATCACCTGCCCGGGTGCTGATAATGGGGAGTCTGATAACCAAAGACACAAACCCAGCCCCATCTACACTACTTTATCTGATACTTTTCTAAATCGTATATAAAGCGGAAATGGAAAATTAGTATATTATTATAATAGTTTTTTTTGCAGTCTTTTCTTCTCTGATTTTAGTCTGCCACAGCATTAAAACTACACGTAGTATCAGTCTGTGACAGTGTTAGTTGTGTCTGACATCATAATTTCTTCCATTCCTTCTTTCTTTCTTTCGTTCTTGTTTTTCTTTTGTTATATTGAGGCGGGGGATGGGGGGGGAGAGAACCACTTATTCCATTCAATCCCAATTAAAATAATCAGACGATTCGCTCACAAGGGTGTCTGACATCAATCTTTGTTATTAAGTAGATACACAAACACAATGGAGCAAAAAATGAGGGGCAATATCCCTCCGACCTGTTGCATTGGTTTCTCAATTTGCAGTTGTGGGATTCTTGGTATATTGGTGGTGGTCGTGGTGGGGATGGTGGTGCTGGGGAGTACTGCCCCACTTCACCCTAACGTAATTTTTTTTTTCTTTGGCTCCTTTGGGGAAGCCAAAAGAGAGAGGGGGGGGTCCTTGATTTACCCAATTTTTTTTTTTTTTTTTTGGTTTCTGGTTTTGGTTTTCGCTTTTGTTGTATTCGTAAATACTATCGGTTATAAATTAACACCCCAACTCACGTGTTTTTAAGGTGATATTTGGCTTAACTTGTTGGATGCAAACAAAAATGCGTTTTGCGGGTTGCACTGAAGTGCCCTTTGTTCTATTGGTCAAATACATATGCCGTGCGTTAGCGAAGAACACAATCATCCCCACTCTTCAAACCCCGAACATCAAGTTGGTATGTGTTTCTGTAGGCCATGAATATGAATGAGTTGTATGATAAGTGTTAAGATTTCTTACTGTATCAATTTAGTATTTTTTCAAGATTATAATTTTTAGATATTCACATTTGATCTATTTGTCCGTTTTACAACAGTTGTTGGCCCTAGACTTTCTAAGAGTAGTGTATTTACCAAGACTAATCATTGCTAAAATCACGTGCCTCGGTCGAAACGGCACCTTCGTTTTAGTAGCAACGGTTTTACAACGGCTCACACACATCATATTCTAGACAACCAAATATCCACCCAATTTTGAAATCAATTTTTGTTCGAATCTATTAATCGTATTCATTAAAAAATAATAATAATAAAAAAAGACTGTATAAATAAAATTCAACAAAACAAAAATGTCAAACTATGAGTTAATATATACATTGCACTTCTTTCTTTTTTGTAGTAATAAAAGAAGGAAACAAATTTCAAACTTCATGACATGCAAAATTAAACGTTACCAAATGAACCAATGTGAAAAAACTAAACTTAAATAAAATAAAGTAAAATCAAATAAAAGACAAAGAAATTAAAACCATTTGAAAAATCAACCAACTTATTCTTTTTATGTTGTTCTGTTCTTCATTATCTTACAACCAAGAATCCAAAACACACATGAAAAAAAACAACCATACTTAATAAAATAAACCCTATACTGTTACAACCATCGACTACTCTCATACTTCGGTTGGTCTGGCATTGATATTTCTAGTCATGTCAATCTTATCCAATATTTCTTTGGCACCTTTGGCTTTCAATTTATCACCCAATTCGATCCCGACTTGCTCGCAATCGTCGTCACAGTAAATTCTCTTGACAACTTCGTCTTCTATGGACACGGTTCCGTCAGGGCTGACTATTATACCTTTCAAAGTCAACTCTTGTGTGTCTTCGTCGTAATCACTGTAAACTCCCAAAGGAACGGAACATCCACCTTCAAGATATCTCATTAACGATCTTTCCGCAAGACAACAGATAGTTGCTATTGGATCTTCAATTTTTTGTAATATGGATTTAATATTGTCATCACCTTTTCTGATTTCTATACCCAAGGCACCTTGACCTACGGCATAGTACATGTCATCCAAATAGGAAGATATTCTGTCACCCAAACCCAATCTGATCAAACCTGCACTGGCCAATATAAGACAACAGTATTCGTTTTCCGGTTGATCCAATTTGGTTAAACGGGTTTGAATATTTCCTCTGACTGACTCGAATCTCAAATGTGGGTAGTTCTTAATCAATTGTGACAGTCTTCTGATAGATGAAGTACCAACAATAGCACCTGCTGGCAAGTCCTTCAACAGCTTGTACTTGGAGCCTCTCTTCATAACGACTGCATCTCTAGGATCTTCCCTTTGGAAAATACAGCCCAATTCAAACTCTTCTGGCAAGTTGGTTGGCATGTCTTTTAAAGAATGAACAATAAGGTCAAGTTTGGGGTATTCATCGAGGCTATCTAGTAATAAAATTTCCAATTCTTTAGTCCATAAGGATTTACCACCAAAAGTATATAAAGGTTGGGTTTGAACTTTATCACCCAAGGTAGACAAAGCCAATATAGAACAGGACAAGTTTGGGAAAGTTTCTTCGATAGCCTTTTTGACCAATTCTGATTGCACGACGGCCAACTTTGATTTTCTTCCACCAATTTGCACATGATTTGAATCATTCATGGACATAATATTGTGAGGCATTTTTGGATGTAGTTAAATGGACGACTTGGGAAGATACTGGAGACTGTTCGTTGAAGATATTTGAACAAATCAATCGAGTTATATAGGTCGATATGGAAAATATCCGGTAATAAAATAGAATGGAATTGCAACGACAAAAAACTTCAATCAGTCGATTAATTAAAGGAAATTGCCGGGGATAAATAATTGCGGTAAAATTTTTTTTTTTTCAGATGCGAACAAAGCGAAAAAGAAAAAGGCCACTGGTAATAAGAATCTTGTGAATGGTGTTATTTAATGTACTGATGTATTGGTGGGGGAAATTTTAGGAAGCGCTAAAAAAAAGAACTAAAAACACTTTAATGAGACGATAATTTCTTTTTCTAGTACTAATACCGGAATAGTTTGCCGAATTAAGTAAAATGGACCAATGAACGAGTGAATATTTGAAATAGGAACAAAATTGCTACTGAACTGATTTTTCTTTTTTGTTTCTTTCTTTTCTGGTTGCAATTAATGATACAAGCTGTGAAAAGGGTTTGTAACTGAATATAGCAAGTAAATAGAAAGAGAGAAGAGAGGTGAAATAGTTTGATAAAAAAAAAGGGGAACAAGTCGTCCATTTATATTAAGCCGAACTGGTTGCGTTCTCTTGAGTTATCAATTGTAACACTGATGAAGAACAACTTCACAGTCTTCCATTTCAAAGATTTACGGTTGTTATCATTTGGAAACAAACTTCTAAACAAACTCTTTCCAAAGACATTAGACGAATCAAAAGAATCAAAAGAAGAAGTGTAGATGAAAATATCGAATTGAAACTAAAATTTATTGCTGTAAAATTACCAACTGCTTGCGTCTGATTGGCCACGTAGTATCTCAGGGACAAACAAAGAAAGAAGCATTCTTCTAAAATTGGAATTTCATTTAAAACAAAAGCAATTCGGCGGTTTGACTTTGGTAAATCTTTGTTGGTAATAATCAACCCCGATTAAGTATGTACAAGTGTGTCTCTGAATGTGGTCAGTTTAGCAATAATAGCAATAGGTGGAGACAAGCCTGTTGATGTTTATGTTTTACAAAAAAATTTATGTTAGTTTTCGCAATTTAATTTTTTTTTTCTGGTGATGATTGGCGGAATCTTTGTTATTTTGCAATCCTAGTGGGAGGCTCCGCGTCTGTTTTGTTTATTTTTTGGTGCCAGAGCCCTGCGATCTGTCCCCAGACAATGGACGTAGGTTAGGTCGGTCGCTCTGGCATGGAACGAAAACAAATAAAGTAACGCAAAAGAATAAAATAACTCAAAGAAAGACAGAGGGATCTGCCGTATACTGAAAAAGAAACATTCTATCACAAGTGCAAAGGGATAAAGATCAACGCCCAAGTTATTGTTCTATCAATTCATTCCAGTTTGTTTCATAAGGAGAACTACAAGAATGGGTAAGAGTCTACACATTTACATTCTTGACAGTTCCTTTTTTTTAAATAAACTTTACCATCTCTTAAATCTCATGGATTATGAACGAAGACGCAAACTGTTCCACAACTCATAATCATGGAAAACCCAAAGCCACGACAAGTTGTAGCTCTGGGTCTCATTTTTATTTTTTTGGGTGTGAAGCAATTAGTCAGTAATCTCCTGAATCTAGACTGTAAGCCATTTTAGTTCCAGCGTCATCACCTGTGCATTATATCTGTCCAAAAAGTTTATTTTTCTTTAGAGATAATGAACAGGTCTAAAAATTACTTATCTAACAAGATTCTATGTAAGTATCCGACGCTACCCTCCACTTTCTATTAAAACGTTTCGTCGCTGTCGTATTGGTCAATATCTTCCATGGTATTATCTTTGCTTGACTCTAGTTCAACTTCGTCTCCTGCGTCGTCTACTTCTTGTTCTTGATCATTAGTAGCACTGCTGTTGATCAGAATTTCATCATTATCGTCTGTTTCTCTGATATCATACATCATCACCGATTTGTTCTCGTCTAAACTGCTGGATATTATCGAATGTTTTGCAATTAAATTTTCCAAGTTTGACAATCTCAATAAAATTTCAGTGTTAGTAGGAGGTGGCGACGCCATAAACATTGCTGGTGACGGTTGGAATTGGAATTGCGATTGTTGTTGATGCGGCTGTCTTTGTCGTGGTATGTTGAATGGTTGTTGAAGTTTCTTGGATATGATTCTCTCACTAGTGTTGGTCTTGGTGGTTTCCAATTTCCCATATTTTTTGTTTAATATTTCATTAATGAAGAACGAATCCGTTGACGCCGTTCGTAAATGACACCCACCACCAAGTGTACTTAAAGATTGGTATTTTTTTGGTCTTCTTTGACTAGGTCTTCTATATTTCGTTGTCTCTTCTTCCCATTCGGATTTTAAAAATGTAAAATGTTTCAACTCGTTCGAAGGCTGCACATAATTCTTGGACTTGATTATCTCATATCCAAAAAGCAAGCAGATTATAGGAGTCTTAAAAATATGTAAAAAACTGTTGACAATTGATTTCAGTTGGTTTAATTTGGCTAACTTAAAATACAATATTAAATTGGTAGCTTTGAAATAATTGAATTCTTCCTGGTTGTTTTCCCTCACTTTTATAAAAATACCACTTAGACAAATAGCCAATATTGTGCCCACAATAAACTGGATTAAGAATAAATAACTCATTTGGATGATTTTACCAAGCATGTTATAATTATCCCAATTGTTCCATACCGAAGGTGTGAATCCAAAAAATATTTTAATCATGTTGAATAAAATTTCCCCATTTGATTGGTTTTTACTTAACGTGATAAAACTGAAGTAAAACCCACTGATGAGGGTGAAAAAGAAGAATATCAATCCGATTAAATTAAATATCATCTTGTTGAATGAAAGTACAATCAAATTGAAGAAGACATAATTATTAAATATTGATAGGATTCTGGGAAACAAAATAATTCCAATTAAACTGAAAAAATCTTTGAAGTATGAACTTCCTGTAAGTTTCAAAACTAATGATATATCAATTAACAAAATCAATAAGAAATCGATATAATTCCAAATTATCATCTTCATGAACTTCCATTCAATTTGATATAACTTCCTAATCAATTCAATATTAAAATTGATTCCAAATATCCAGAATAATAATCCCACTGGTTTATTACACATGAATAAAAAATACAATATCAGAAACATGATTATTTTAAAATTTATCACCACTGATTGGTATTTCGGCACGGTTTTTGCTCTTTGAATCACCCTTTTCAAAGAAATTTTATCAAATGTGTAATCACTTATGCATTCATCTTCAAGTAAACATTTTTCATCGTCTTGGATATTTTCATTATTGATAAGTTCTCCATTATAAAATCGTTCCAATATTCGGACAATTATCGGCTGCGATAATAACCTTTTGGAATCTGACAAAACACACAATTCCAAAGTATTAAAATTGAACTCCGGTTCGATGTCAATCTCCAACAAAGGCTTGATAAATAACATATTTATTCTATTGAGTGATTTATATTCCCTCAACATTCTAATGGATAAGATTTCACAAACGGTTGCCTTTGTGACCAATAAATCAAATGCAATTAAATTATTCTCCGATTGGATCAAATATTCATATCGTAACAATAATAGTATAAATATAACATGATTGGAAATCCTTTGATCGGATTCAAAATCATTGGAGATGTTAAATATTTCTTCCGTTATGGGTTTCATTAATGTGGAATGAATTTCGGGGGATTTTAATTGTTCATATTTGAGAGTTAGTTGGACTTTGGAGTTGATCAATTTTTGGATCTTGAAATAATGAGTTTTGAAATCATGTTTACGACTGATGGTATGTCTCAACATCATTATCTATCACTGACAGTAATAATATCCAGTAAAGAAAGGAAGAGCATCGAATTCCAACTGTGAAGCGGGACCTGATTTACACCTTGTTTCAGAAGTGTCATTTGTCGTTTGTTGTATAGACAAAAAAAAAGGAACCACTGATCCATTTTGGGGAAAAACGTAAACAATCGCCTCAGCAACCAAAACGGCTGTGAAAAAAAAAAAGATGTCATATTAAAACACTCTATTTATAAAATTGAATGCTTTTCTTCCATTGGTTTTACCAAGGAGTTCTTCAAATTCACTTTGGGAAAGACATACAAATTGCTCTATATTTTTAACCCTCTGTATCAATTTTGTGTAATTATCATCTGTTACTCCCGGTACGTGTCTAATAAAATCTATTGCATCGTCATTATATTTAGCGGGTGATCCATCACCAGTGACTATTGCTTTATTAACCCCTTTATCAATGGCATCACCTACACTGGGTTCTTCTTGTATAGCTTTTAGTTCCAAGAAGATCTGCGCAGTTTCATACGGTGATGACGACCAGATAATTTGGAGCTTGGGAAAATTATACAACAACTTGAGTATATTCTCTTGAATTGGCACTGATGATTTGTTTTCATAATTGTCGTCGTTATTGTTTTTTAACATTTTGGAAAACCTTCTCTGAGTAAATGGTTGTAATGAAAATGAGTTATTTGAACCAAACTCGATTAACAACACCGGAAATTCGTACCATCGAAACATTTGTGTACATTGTGTAAACAACCTCCCATTCTTAAAGCTCTCAACCAAATCTGACACCGACTTTCTTTCGACGCATATCTTTGGTGACAAAACATAATCTCCAACAGTGAGCATAGTTGGCACTACGACCATTTCAGCTTGGTCTAGCAAACAAGGTGTAGAAGAGTTAAATTCCCTCACATCCACAATGACTTTCATTTCATCCGCTTCAGTTCTAAAACTGGCACCTCCGGCTATTCTCGTGTTAACGACATCTTTTTTACGAATTTGAAATTTGATATTGTCTCTGTCAGTGTCAAAATGCTTAGGTAGGTTTGATTTTTCCCGAATAAGTTTACTAAATGCTTCTTTCTCCCTTTTGATTCGAAGTAAATGCTTTTGCTCTTCGGAAGAAGCCGCATAATAAATCGAATAAAGATCAGCTGCATTGTTTTGATTCATGGCTTGGAACATTTCAACTCTTCGCAAAAATGATAGATTATGTTCATACATTATAATGTGAGAAGGGTGGAATTCTTGAAGTGTGGCAGAATTGTAGGCATCATCATAAGATTGAATAATAATCTGTTGGTTCTTGTCAATATTCATAAATTCAATGTCATTGTCAAGTTCATTTTCATCTTCATCACTTATATTAATAACCGTGTCTACTGGCTCCGGCAGTTCAACTTCCTCGCCAATTTGGCCTTCAAGTTCATCTATAATATCTTCATCCACGTGTATCGCTTCGCGAATCTCCTCAGAATGTAATTGTCTAATTCTTGCCGCCACTGCACCACCTCTTGTACGTCTTCTTTTGCTCATCGGCTGTCCAACCCTTGAGAATGTACTAGACGTATTGATGCTCTCTGTGGCAGTATTCGCCTCATTTTCTTTCTTTTTTTCTAATTCCTCATTAATTTGTTTAAGTCGTGGACTTATTTCTGATTGCCAATACGCATAAGCACGAAGCCTTTCAATCATATACTTCCGGCAACTAAAACTTTGCTTGCCTGAAACTTCGGTTTTTTTCATAGTATGTAATACTTGAACTAATTCTCTAGCCACGTCACTTGTGGAGCAAACTATTAAAATGGGACCCTGATTTTTCATATCGCCGGTACTTTTATTAGTCAATATATCTTCAACGAGGTTCCCTAATTCACTCCATTTTGGTAGTTCTTCGAAATTGTAAGTCCCGCGTTCATTTCCGAACGCTCTCTGTTTCGCTAAGGACAATATCATACCTGCTTCATCGAGCCTCAACCAAGGACTGGAATTGTCATTTCCGCTTGCCTGGATTCTCCTACCAGCGTCAATTGTGCGTTGAACAACTTGATAGAACCCAATTGAGTCGAGGACCAACAACTGGGCAAGTATATTCTTTAAAAAACGAAGATCATTGACTATCTCTTTACTGGTCAAAGAGACTCGATGCCAATCAGCTTGCATACTTCCAACTATATTATGAACAAAATCAGAATCATGGACGTTCTCGATGTTCCAATAATCATTATAGAGTGTATCATTATGGCGCTTTAATTCACTCAAGCATGCTTCAATAGCTGTAAGAATGGCCGAATGGATTTTTTGCATATTTTCAGTTAAATCCACTTTAATTTCAGTAACGATTTTACCAAAAGTGTCCTTTTTGTTTCGTATGTTGAATGACTCCTGTATAGCTAGGTGAAAACGGGGCCAAAGAAATACATCTGAAACTCTTAGTATTTTCAATTTCGTCGCCAACGGAGTGAACCCTCCAAACGCTTCTGGGTTGTCTGAAAATGCTTTGATGAACCCCCATTTGTTTTTCGTCCTAAACAAATTAATCACGAACGCATCGTTGGACGTTTCTCTTATACGTTCGGCATGGAAAATAAACAACCCTGTAATATCATTGGGATCAATCATGAATGATAATATATCCACGACTAACAATCTGGGTGAAACAGCTATTATCCCACCTTCTTCATATATCTTCAGTCGTTTAGGGGCCAGTATTTCCCCACCAATGATCGCTACCCTATCGTCTTCTCCTGAAAGGTCGGCCAATTCTTCGTGGAGTCTAGCAAGTTCATCATCGCTTGCATTCAAAATAAAAATCAATCCCTTTTTCTTTCTATTGGTTCCAATATTCACAAACGGTGTGCTCAACGCGTGAATTAAGTTTGCCACTATTATATCCCATCCTAATCCACGTCCTAACAATAGCAATCCATCTCTGGTAAGTGTATCTTTCACAATCTCTTGTTGGTACCTTAAAGGTAAAGAACAATTTATCTCTCGATCGGGGAACACAGGTATTATCTCGGATTCCCTAAAACTAACCGGAATTGAGTTATCGTTCGTCGTTTGCTCATCTTCTTCTTGGACGAATAATGACATGGTTGCCAAAGAAAGAAGGAAGAATCTGATCTAATTACTTTTTGTTTGTTTGTCGCGAGTGAAATTTTAATCTCTGTGTATCGTTTTTCCTTTTGTTATTTTCTGCAGAAAGAACAGTAATGAACGAAACAAATTTGACAGAAGCTACTATATACCGCATAATCTGGATTGAAAATATATCGAAATCCAAGATTACTCAGCTTGAAGAATGGAAAGAATTAGTGAATCCCAATAAATCAGCTGTGGATAGGGTCAAACGTAAAATCATCACAGAGGTGAATCTTGATGCTGAAGATGACCAAGAAAGAAATTCAGATAAAGAAGCCAATTCGAATGACACTTACAAGCTTTATCTAGAAGATATATCAAATGAACAAGTCACACAAGCTTATGAAAAAGAACCCTTGAGGTTTTTGCATGTTAGCAAGACGGGAACCCCGTTGCCCTTGAAATTGGGTGGAAGGCTACGCGTTAAAGAAGGAACCCCAATGAGTAATGGAGTTCTACTACTTTCAAATAAACATTGTCAATACCAGGGAATTAATGTGGATGATAAAGACTATGTATCTATACTAAATGATGGCGTAATCAAAAAACATATCGATTGGTTACTGCTTTAAAGTTTGTAAGCTAGTTGCTATTCGTCAAGTAAAAAATCCCACAATGCATGTTCTTGTGGGAAGTCGTGATGTATCAAACAGACCAATACATAATTTCCATAAACGTAATTTAATAATTCAAATGATTTTGAAGACTTTTTGTAGCATCTCGACCACTCAAGCCATAACAAGAAAGCCTCTTCATTCCATGCTTTAAATGACTCGTAGTCAATAACTGTTGGCTGGACTACTTCCTTTTGTGGAAAAACCCCCCACGTCACAGCATTCTTTGATAATTTGGCAGTATGACCAATCGGTACTTCCGTTTCGATTTCGTTTGACTTATCACCCACATAATATGTAATTGAATCGGATGCTTTGACTAATGGTAATAGTTTCATCCAATCCTTCTTTGGAATGAATAATTCAACAAAAGCCTTTTGGTACACTGTACCATTACGTGGGCCCCAACCAAAGATGTTGTCGGTTGATTTACAAGCATTTGAAGCTGGCTGCGATGCGACAGAAAACCAACCTTTTTCGTTCAATTGAAAAAGCTCTTCTTGAATTAAAGCAGTTTCGGGAGACAATGCTTGATCTGCCCAAGGTATGACATCTATCTTTCCAGATAAATAGTCAATAAAAATATTTGCCAAATCATCAGTAGTTTCTGGTGCACCCCATTTGCTTTCGGCTTCTGCTGGGGAATGAATTTTCAAAGTGGGCCCATAACCATCGATCTCACCATAAGCGGGGGAGTTGGAGTCCCCAAATCTACCGTTAGGGAAGTCATCCCATGTTGCATCTTTCCCAAGTGCACCTTTCCCAGTACTAATGTCAACAAGCACCTTCTTGTCTTTCAACAAGGCTCTTCCAACAAGAGCTTTGGAACCACTCAAGCTATTTTCATTTACAGATGATCTTCTGTGACTCATTGGAACCGATTGTGCGGTAACATTATTAGCCTCTTGGTCTTCGTCTTCTTCCGAATCAGATGCGATTGCATCTTCATGTTCTATTACATTGGAAGGACCTTCTAAAATAGGTCTCAAAACATCTGACTTATCTAAAATAGAGGCAACAGCTTTTTCCAAGTTTAATGTGTAGAAATGATATCCTTTGATCTTTGTTTCCTTGTCAATTTTATCTATAATGTCTGTTAAAATATTTACCCCAAGGGCTTTGACGGCATCATCATCGTTGCTTACACGATCAATTTGCTGAGATATTTCTCTTGGAATAGTGGCATGCGATAATTTTGCTGCTCTATTGAAGACTTTGTATGTAGTAATTGGCATTAAACCAGGAATTAAGGGCACGTTTTTCAACTCGTCATATTCTTGGGTCATTTTCTCGAAAGCAATGAATTTGCTAACATCGTAAAACAATTGTGTTACTATGAAGTCACCACCAGCTTTGATTTTTTCAATCAAGAATGGAATATCCTTTTTAGGATCTTGTGCTGAGGTATCGTGACCATCAACATGACCTTCGGGATATGCAGCGACACCAATGCAAAAATAGTCTCCATATTCTTGTCTTATGTACTTGACCAAATCAACAGCACCGTTGAAATCACAATTTGGGGTCCAATACTCTTCTGCTCTCGGTGGGTCGCCTCGTAATGCTAATATGTTTCTTATGCCGTTGGCTTTGGCACGAGCCAATGCGTCATCAATAATCTCTTTGTTGGTATTTGTACATGTTAAATGTAATACTGTGGTTATCCCCACTTCATTTTGACAAGTTGCGGCTAAATCCAAAGACTTTTCACTGGTAGATCCTCCAGCTCCCCACGTAACAGTTATGAATAATGGGTTAAAAGCCAGCATACGGTTCAATCTGGCCAACAAATTTCTAAAACCAGAATCGGTTTTCGGAGGAAAAAACTCAAATGAAACAAATCTTTCACCCTGTTTCAAAGATGATATACGTTCAGATACGGTAGCCATTGGTGTTGGTGGGACTGGTTAATGAGTAAATTGATGAGTAAATTTTTCTCTCACTCGCTTTCTACCTCCATAAAAAGTTAGTAAGTGATCGTTCAGCAAAAAAAAAATTAAACTGTTCTATCGGACAAGGACGCAGCACAGGTCCGCTTGGTGTGGCAAAGATTTATATTGGGTGGAGGAGTCCTTGACGCAGGATTCCATCGATTGGGAACGCCAAATATTTTGCATTATAAATACATACAGATGAATATATTCAAGATAGAACTACACAGCACTGTATTCACCTCTATTGCTTCTTCCGGTAAATTTCTCAATAATTTCTTTACTGAAACTTGGCAAACCCTTTAATAGGTCGATAAAGTTTTCGATGACTTCTTTCAAAGCGCTTTGAAAGTCTATAGCATTGCCTTTGTTGTATTGAAACCATGCACCCCCAACAATGTAGATACTTAAAAACAAGACCAAAAAGATAAATATCCAAGTGAACCATCCCCAAGATTCACCGCCGTCGGGCTTCTCATTCTTCTTTTTATCTTCGTCACTGGTGATGCACGCAGCTTTATTTTTCATGGAAAGTTTCAAGTTGGTTCCATCCCATTGGTCTAACGTGAACTCGTTATCAGAAGACTCCTTATCACAAACAAAGTTCAATTCTGCATTTACAAGAGCGTCTCCCCAATTGGCCCCTTTGTATATGATCTTGATACCGTTATCCGATGCTTCATAAGTTTTCTGTAAGTTAGCGTTAAATGAAATGATTTCGGAGACAACGGGTTTTGTGTCTTTGAGTTGAATAGTTGTAATGCCACAGATATCTGAGTTCTGGGGGCAATCTTGAATGTTATTTATTGGTTCACATATTCCAATATTCCAAGTAAGGTTGGTGGTGGATGGTGGAGTGTTCTTGAGCGTGGAATAAGAGTGAATACCTTTGATGCTTTCAAAGTTGTAATGCTGGAGCTCTTTAACAGAACAATCGATAGCAGAAGCAGCTGTGATGAATGCTAGGAAAGTAGTAAAAATCATTAATTACGATGATAGTCCGAGTGCAAGTGTTGCTGTTGTGTAGTGATAAATTAGAAAACTAAAATTTTTTTTTGACTGTCAGGAAATTCTGTTGCCGCTTTGCTTTGCTTTGCTTTGCTCCGAAATTCTCGTGATTTTACGTAAGCGGGTATCCACATAAGTTACACACCTGATGCCGCGGTTACAAAATTTTCACAAGTCAAGGTTGTATAACAGAACCCCACTACACACAGCAGCAAAAAATCACTTAAATATCCGCCGTATTCCTTTTATTTCCCTGTATTGTTTTGTATTAATCCTTGTTTTGTTTTTTTTATAATTATTATTATTATTATTTTTTTTTATTCATTATCATTATTATTCATACAACCATGGTTAAAGTCACTGTTGCAGGAGCTGCTGGAGGTATTGGTCAACCATTATCCTTACTTTTGAAATTGAACCCAAACGTCACAGAGTTGGCTTTATTCGATATCGTTAACGCAAAGGGTGTCGCTGCTGATTTGTCCCACATTAACACGCCAGCAGTTGTCACCGGTTATCAACCAAAAGATAAAGAAGATAAAACCGCCATTACCGAAGCTTTGAGAGGAACCGATTTGGTCGTCATCCCAGCTGGTGTTCCAAGAAAACCAGGTATGACTAGAGCCGATTTGTTCAATATCAATGCCTCAATTATTAGAGACTTAGTTGCCAATATCGGTAGAGTAGCTCCAAATGCAGCCATCTTGATTATTTCTAATCCTGTCAATGCTACTGTTCCAATCGCTGCCGAGGTATTAAAGAAATTGGGCGTTTTCAACCCGCTTAAATTGTTTGGTGTTACCACTTTGGATAGTGTAAGAGCTGAAACATTTTTGGGTGAATTGACTAATACTGATCCAACTAAATTGAAAGGTAAAATTTCTGTTGTTGGGGGCCATTCTGGTGATACCATTGTCCCATTGGTCAGTTATGATCCAAGTGTGAGACTATTGAGCGACGCCGACTACGATAATTTTGTTCACAGAGTTCAATTTGGAGGTGACGAAGTTGTCAAAGCCAAGAACGGTGCTGGATCTGCTACTTTATCCATGGCTTATGCTGGTTACAGATTTGCCGAATACGTCATTAGTTCGGTAACTGGTGGTGCTACTCCAAGCGGTAAAGTCCCAGATTCTTCCTATATCTATTTACCTGGTGTTCCAGGAGGTAAGGAATTTGCCGATAAATACTTGGGTGGTGTTGAATTCTTTTCTGTTCCAATCGCGTTGTCCCAAGGAGAAATCAGATCTTTTGTTAACCCATTTGAGCAATTGACTGTTACACCTGCCGAAAAGAAATTAGTTGAGGTTGCATTAAAGGGATTGGAGAGTTCAATTAAACAAGGTACAGAGTTTGTAAATGCATCTAAATTATAGGCAAGTAGTAAATTGAATGACGTAGTTTCTTCTAACAATTTCATGGTGTGGAAAATAACAAGAAATAGGGGGGTCGCAATCAAATGATGAGAAAAGCAAAAAAATGAATTGAGAACAGGAATTTTTAAAGTGACCATGGAGGGGTTCGATCCCTCGATCTTCACAGTGTAAATGTGACGAATTAACCACTCTTCTACACGGCCAATTCCTGATGAATGTTCTAAGGTATATAAGCTATAAGGGTTGGCACGTACCTTGTAGTGACATAGATCTTAAATTAGACTGAAGAACAAACTATACAACTTATGTAAAATATTTTCTGGTGAAAACTTTTCACTCGATGTCATCGCTTGGAACTGAGTCCTGCGATACCATCTTTGTGACATGCGTATGGCCAAATCCTACAGAACGTTTATCGTGCCCTCACCTGCAATGTTGTTCTTTCTAGCAACGTGATCTTTTCTAGATGGATATGGAGAATAAAACCCAGAAAAGAATCAATAATCACCTGTCCAGTACGAATGGAAAGGAATATAACATTCTATAAAACTTCTGCCTAACAAAAATTTCTTGTTCTACTTGTCTATAAAAAGCCAAGTCAAGTTCAATAAAATCTTACAATTTTCTAGTAATTCTACTTATTCCGACTGATATTTACCAGCAATCCTAGGGGTGACTCGATGACAGTTAAATTTAAGTATGAAACATATATGGTTTCTTCTATAGGTCATTAATCATCTATATCACATGCTGTAGTTCTGAAGTACACACTAAGCCGTGAGACAGCCACGCTATTCACGCGTCTTTTTTAAATTGGTTAAAATGAGGTACATCCGCTTCCAACAAGTTCGCCTAGCTAGCTCAATCGGCTTAGAGCGTGAGACTTTTAATCTCAAGGTTGCGGGTTCGAGTCCCGCGTTGGGCTTTTCTTTTTGCTTTTTGCATCCTCGTGATGTCAAGCATTAACAATGATAAATGTTTTGGTTTATGTTTCATTTCTTTTTCACTTTTAGTGTAATTTTTGGAAGGGGATATGCCGAGATCGATGAGCTTCTGATTGTAAATTTTTTTTTTTTTTGGTGGTGCTTCTAGCCGCGATGCGATGCGGTAGAGTGTGCAGCTTTGGAGTAAGTGAAAGACAACGTCGTATGTGGTAGAGGTGGTCTGTGTGTTGCATGAGTGCAGGCATGTTGTAGGGAAAAGTAGGAGAACAGTGCTATGTGTTCAAACAGTGTTGGATCTTCTTCTTCTGTGAGCTTTCTTTGCACAACGCAACGAAACATAACTCAGACTAGATTCACCAGACTGGGCAATGAAACGGGTCCAATTGTTCAGTCGACTTCTAGATGAGGGGTATGCAGTGTGACATTTTACATCTTCCAGTATCTCAGAATCCATATCCTCATATTGAGTAAGGTAAGTCTCACGTTCTGTCCAGACTCGTTGATTTTTGACCACGATGCTTTCCAAGCAATTGCCTGGCTAGCTCAATCGGTAGAGCATTTGACTCTTAGAAATATTAGTCATCAAAAGGTTGCGGGTTCGAGCCCCGCGTTGGGCTTTCTTTTTTGCTGACCTATTCTTGAGATCTGTTTTCACAACTTGAGACAATTCCTTTATGTGAAAGCGTATTTTTTCTCCATATAACTTTCCTCTAGTGGGTCGTCTGACAATAATTTTGTGCAGGTAACATGGCCGCGCGAGAGAATCTGAGTCTTGAGAAAGATATAGCGAGAGCATGACTGTTGTCAAAACTGGATTCACTGAGTACGACACGATTGGTATCATGTAATGCATGTCGTATGTGTCTCATAGCAATCTTGCAAATGAAACTGTTCTTTTTTAAGTATGGGTGTTTTGTGGTGAGTGTTAAAGTACATAACTGTAGAAAATTTTATATACATTCTTTTGCCAAAACTAAGTAATATTCAAATACAATGAAATTAACTGATTTTTGGTAGAAATATACACAGGCAGAACTTTACCTATTTTAAGAAGAAATCGCTATGAGGAAGATTATCAAAAAACATCTTCTGGAACACCATATGTTGTGCCGAATATTTTAAACAGGATTGATCTTTTACATGTCGAGATTGACACAACCTTTTCAGCGTTCACAAAATACGCAGCTTTAGCTCATCTGGGAGAGCGTCAGACTGAAGAGTTCTAATTTGAAATCTGGAGGTACTGTGTTCGAGCCACAGAAGCTGCATTTGTTTTT
>JAJLZW010000161.1:0-23249 GCA_030572435.1 Candida labiduridarum | reverse complement strand
CTCACTTAAGTAGAACGACACATAAGTCACACAAGCTGGTCATATTCCGTTTTAGCATGAAGCAAAACACTTCTAAACCGATCAGATTCATCTCAATTAACCTCATACCAAGACATCGTTGATATCAACAATCCATAAGATTGATTCAGAGAGGCGTGTATCAGGAGATTACAGACCACTACGTGATGGGGTCCAAAATTTGCGCGATTTGTTCAGAAGAATTGTAGCGTATCATAGAGAATATATAACAGCATACTGAACAAAAACTAGACAAAGTCGTTGTAATTCACGGACATTTTTTCTCGGCATATAAAAATAGATGCACAAATGTCGTTGGTTGTTCCCATTCTGTCCCATTGACCTCCCTTTCTAACACGATCTTCGAGAAATATGGTAGGTTTAAGTTCTCTGCAATCGGCGCAAAGAGCACACGTAATTTTTGTGTTGCAAAATCAATTTTTTTGCCACTGTGACTACTATCCCGTACTAAAAACAATGCACTGGCCTGTCGTTCTTCTAGTACAACACGAAACCACACCGTCTCAATCTCAATTAGTTGCTAATGGCACGTGATGGTAAACTACAAAGATATATTGACTAGGGTACATGAATTTCGAATAATCTGTCTTCAAATCTCGCATGTTTGTAGACCAATTCTATGTACAAGAAACAAAGGAAATTCCACTTACTGGTGCTATTCCAAAAACATGTTTTGTCAATTGTTATGGCTCTCTACCTTGTTGGCAGCTTAGATACCTTTGGTTAATAGCAAAAAGTGTTAAAGTATAGGCAAGATAGTCACTTCCTTCCCATACATTTTTTGAAGAGCAAAAAATATTCTAATGTTGTCACAGGACACGCTTTGCACCACCAGGTATTTCCGCCACCCTGGAAAAAATGAGGTTAACACCAAATCTTGAACTCCTTTGGTGAAATTGGGAAACTAGTCAAGTATTGGGATAATGCAAACCTTGCCTTTTGAAATCCAGTCAGCTTGATTATTGGAGAGGCATGGACAGATGCCATGAAATCGTGTTCTATGGGAACGATCCATTTCCTGCCAGTTTCAAAAATCCATCTTGGCCTGCAACTTAGAAGAAGTGTACAATCCATAACCCTACTCAATTTCATCGTTGCAAATCATATCCCTACCGTGACAGAAAGCTGGTTACAACTATTTACAACATCGAAGGTCAGTCAGGAAGAGTTTATCGAGCCAACTTGCTTTACCAAAACGCAATCCATGGTACATGTGTTGCAAACTTGCCGTTGTTGTAAGGTTATATTTACAGCAACGTGAGCAGGTCGCCATCTTAGACTAATAATAATTTAAGAGACAGAAGTCAATTGCAATGCATACGAGTAATTGGTTTTGTTGCATTGAAATACGGAATTCAATCCAATATTCTGAGCCTGAAGAATCATCTTACGGTGTTCTCAAGTTTGCCAACAGTAGAATTGTCAAAGCAACGTTTGAATTCACGCGTCATGTTACTTTATGGATTCAAATTTTGTTCCTGGTTGCTACTACCATTTAATTCCCAGTATCAGAGGCATTTTGTCTCGCTCCCGTCGGTAATAATATGCACATCATAAAGCATTTCTCGAATCTGGTCATTACAAGTCTACGCAACCAAGTTTACCAACAATCGATGGATTCTTCTTCAATAGTTGCAAGACTTGCACGCATTTGTCTAAATCATTATTATGCTCCATGTCCATGAAAACACTGTCACTTGGACCATTATTCAGCCCCGCAATTCGTTCTCCTTTAAACACATTGTGGAATAGTGGCATTGCTGGTGGGCTAGTTTTCCTGAATTGACTCGAGGATTATAAGCTATGATTATCTTGTGTAACTGGTGATCCAAGAAACCTCCGCTGAACCGACTTGAATGTCGGCCCTGGGCACCAGCTAAGAATTGAAGGGGATTTGTAGTCGCGTCTTGCCAAACGGCTAGTTCCAAAAATAATTCTTCCCATGAACGCCCAAAATTCATTTCCGGACTTGTTTCTTCACGTGCTTTTGGTTTTGTGTCATTTATAACTAAGGATTTCTTTTGATATGCCCTTAATAATTGGTTTTGTTATGCTCCACATCTTTTTCATGTTATGCCCAACTAGCCATTTTGATATGCTCGGAGCAACTTTGTTTGGTATGATCATGCACTCCTTTTGATAAGCCGAGATTCATGTTCTTTGATATGGTAGATATGCCCGGAGATTGCGATTAGCTTTTGTGAAACAGATGCTGGCCCTGCGTCATAGACCCATCTCCATCGCCATCACATTTCAGGTTTTTGTGGCGGAAACTGCACTCATGGTAGAAGTGAAAAGGGTAAATTCAAACATCATCCTGGCAAGGGCATATGATAATTAGTGGTTTGGATTCAACAGATCAACGTCCAAAAGCCTGTAGCTGTCCAGAAAAAACGCCAGCGACTGTTTGATGACAGTAATAAAGATAGGGAGGTTGTTTTGCATTGGCGTCACATAGAGAGCGATTGCATGGCAAGTGAAAACTTGAAATTAGAATCACCTAGTTACGGACTTGGTTCTGTTGAGCGAGGGTTGACACAACCTCTCCTGGTATAAGAGAAACTGGACTACGTCGATGTACCAAGTGTAACGTAATTTCTAACTTACAAATCAACTTGCACAAATGAACCACTGTGAAATTGTCTAACGGGATATCTCACTAACTAGTGATTGGCGATAAAGGTCCTACAGAGCTATATACTAGAATATGGTCCACTTAAAGAGTTGATTGCTATCGGTCGTAAGAGTTAATCAACTCATTGTGTACTCACTAATTTTACAGTATTCACTTTCCATTTAAATGAGAATTAATTGTAAGCGTTCGTATTTTCATTGCCCATTGCATTAATTATCAAATTGGCATTATGTCGAGGCTCCAATTGTATGTAATTCAGTATGTGATTGTCTTTCACGTGACAGAATAACTTAAAAGAAGGCATAACAAAAAGATCTTCAACTTGTGGAATAACAAAAAAATAAACAGCAATAGCATACCAAATAGAATGCATATCAAGTAGAAGGCATACCAAGTAGAATGCATATCAAGTAGAAGGCATACCAAATAGAAGTGACAACGGAAATAGGTAATAACGGAAATAACTTACTACGGAAAAGATTTGGCGGAGAAAAGTCACAGCGGAGAAAAGTTGCGGCCGAAAAATCTTCTCAAAAAAATTATTGCGGAAAAAGGACATAAGGTGACATATGTCACACACCAAAACAATAAAAAAAAAGAATAAGGATCTAATCAGTCAAGTGCTTAAAATGGGCGATAGATAAAAATAATACAAAGGATGAAACTATAAGCTAAGGTACCGCCTGGTAAAAATACAACAGTTTAGAAGATAATGCAACTAATCCCATGATGTGATTTCCTTCTAGTAGAATAAGTAGAATGAGCAATATTCGAGGAGTATAAAGGAAAACCGGAAATCAATAAATGCGCATTGAGTAGTCTTGAGTTTGGAAACAAAAGCACAGATGAAATGATTCAAATTAGGTGGTTGAATCCCTGAACAAATGGATGAGTAGGTGGTCCATATCAACAACCACAGAAAAGCGCATTGGGACCTACTGCTTTTATTTTCAGTTACAAATTCGAGGTTTCCAATATATTTATTTGTGCTGCTGAGCGCGGGTTGCAATCAACTAAACTGCATGGCATCATAACAGATAAATTGGGCGTTGCAGAAATCAACTGTTGCACAAAGAAGGTTGTAGCCGAGTGCGACATTAACTGAATAATATTTGTATATGGATGTTTATTTCGCGACAACGGGATTCCAAAGAATAATTTCCGATTGCGTTTTGCGGAATTAGATTAAGTCTCGTCCCTATTAGCAATAAAGAAAAATGTGTCGCAACTTATTTTGCACCATAGATCAAACCAATTCACAATTACTAGCAGCAGAACAAGCCGAAGAATACGTCAGAGATATTTGGGACTTCAGTGATGCAACAAGATTTTGCGCGTCGGTTGGGTACGGATTTTTTTCGAAACAAATCAGTTGCTCCAGACATTCTGGGGAGCCTTATTATTTGGCTAAAGTTTCTGTCGGAAGGTGACAAATATTGAATGCGAATGACACAAAAAACACATATCCAGACAGACAGAAAACTTGTTGCAAAAAATATACACTGAAAGGTTGCTCGGGATTCATTTCCGGAATCTATAAATGTTCACGTGTTATTGGCTTTGTGTCATTTTTAACTAAGCTTCTTTTTTGATATGCTTCCTATAATCTTTTTAGATATGCTGACTGTTTTTTGATATGCGGAAAGTATTTTTCTCATATGCTCTCTATTATTTTTTTTGATATGCTCGACATCTTTTTTGGTATGCCCAAAGTCTTTTTTGATATGCTCGGATAAAGTATTTTTGATATGTTCGAATGAATTTTGTTTGATACGTCCGGTGATTGGTTTTAAACTGAACCCTTTCTTCTTTTTTTCATATATAATATAATTCAGTATTGCCGAGTAAATATTTTTTTACTTTTTCAGTTAAATCAGAAATGTCGTTTGCAGCACACATCCTCTGTCGTCTGCAAAAATAGTTTTGGTTAGAGTCACGTGGAAAAATTTGAAAATGACGACATTATCAAAGAAAAGTCGTACACCCCAACGCACTGTTTGAGAGACATTATCCGAGAAAAAAGTCTGACATTTGGGGCAAAACGGATATCTGTCAGTAGTGAAATCTGTTCTGTAATAGGGGTCTTCTGATTTTGTTTGATGACTAGTCCCTGGTTTTAGGAGCAAAGACATTTTTTAGCAACTGTATGATTTTGATTTGGATATATTTGGTCGTTGGTACCGAACAATGTTTACTATATATATTCCTACTATTCTCTATACTTTTTATACTCTTTTTATTTAGGAATCATTCATTATTCTTTTCATTATAACTACTATCGTACACCCTTACGTTATTGTTACCCTGATTCGGTTTATTAATATAAGTTCATCTAAGTTCAATTATTAGACTAGTCAAACCCCTAATTAAAAGAATAGGCCAATCAAACCCAACGGATTACAAGGATGACATATCGCCAGGACAACCTTTGTGAACGACATTTCTCCGGAATTAAATTCGAGCCTCACAGTTTCCAGAGTTACAAAGTTTTGTCCTTTACTTCTCCATTCTTGTTATTCCCAAATTATGAGCTTATTTATATTATATTCTCGTTCATAGTGTTGTTATAACTACTATGAATGATTGTACTAAGAATATATACACAAGAAACGAGAGGAATTGGACGTTTTCATGGAATAATGCCGATCCGGCAACAGTCAATACGTCCGTGTAGTGGTAAGCACTCAGAATTACGCGTAATTTTGACCACCAAAACGTTGGTTATTAGATAGAGCTCTACAAATGAAAGAGATACTCTATTTTTGATATGTCGTTTTGCATGATATGCAATCTTTTTGATATGCAGTCTTTTATGTTATGTTGCGTTTTATGATATGCTGTCTTTTATGATATGCTGCCTTTTATGATATGCCATGTTTTATGATATGCCATGTTTGATGTTATGCCATGTTTTATGATATGCTGTCTTTTATGTTATGCTTTGTTTTTCAACTTTTTGATATGCTCTGTTTTTCACTTTCTTGTTATGCTCCTAATAGTCATTTTTTTGTCATTTTACAAGTTGACAGCTTTTTTGTTATGTCATCAATCTGGTATGCTATTAATTAAAGTTTCCGTTGTGGTACGTCATTGTCAGTACAATGCGTTGAGCATTTGCTACGTTGTGCTAAATATTTCTAGGGTCCCTTTTTCCAAGTCGGCGACCCTGTCTTGTGCACGCAATCTCAATCGCCAAATGAAACAATTATAGTATATTTTCTTCTCCTAGGATTCGAACGCTACAAAAGCAATCTTATTGTTCTAGTACCTATCGTGCGGTTGACAGTATCGTGTAGTTAACTCTCAACTGCAGTTAAGAGCTTCAGAGTCATGCTGAAGAATAATGTTGCCTCTCGAAAAGTCTTTTAAGTTGTTGTATCATTTACATGAAAGAGAGCGATTATAGCTTATTCGTATTCAAAGATGGGTCGCCGAGGGACGCTGTGTGAATAAGCGATAGTCATTAGATAATGCAGCTAAATTCCAAAACTTGAGAGCTCTGATCTAAAGTGACCGATGATTAGCAAAGTTTCAAGAACGCTAAGTAATTCAATGTATGTTTGTAACACAATAATTCTTAAGCAGATAAGAGATAATGCTAATTTAATGCAAAATTGTCCACAAGACTGGAAAATGTTGCATAAATTTTGTAACTAAATTTCAAGAAAATAAAACACAAGTTATTAATCTCGCTGAAAATCAGATAGTGTTTGTATCAGCTGTAAGGTTTTTCAAAATACCTGAAGACCAGCGCCAATCTGTATGTGCCTATTACAGGACTATCGTTTGTTCGGTTAATATTTTTGCTTCCACTATACTATGGCACAAAGGAGATGCAGTTGTGGTCACTGAAAACACTAAGTTTTCTTAATTAACAACAATTAGCACAGATAACCCTGATAATACACTAAGAATATTGTTGCTGACAAAGAAATTTGTTGTCTGTAATAGGCATATCGTCCATGGTAAAAATACAATATTCTTCAACAAGTACGACATATTTCTTAGCCATGTGCGACATCTTTTTTGACATGTTTACGACATCTTTTTTTGGCATCTGTTTTTGTATAGTACGACATACAATACGACATCCTTTTGTTCCATGCGACATCACTTTGTTCCATGCGTCATCATTCTTAATGCAGTGGACAATATTTTTCGTCAATTCGACAATATTCTTTGCCACCAGCGACATTTGCTTTGTCAAATGCGACATTATTGAGTGGGACAACAAACGCAGAAATTTTTACTGTGTGGAAACAAACAGACACATACATCTTCTTTCATTCGTGAAATCAAGAGTCAAACTTCAAACTCTCCGTTTATTGATGGGGGCCCTGCCATTTGGAATGAAGAAGATCGTGCTCCGTTGCGTATTCACTCCTTCGTGAACCATAATCCAATCAGTTCTGAATTATCCAGTATCAATCTGGGAGCCTGGTTAACCTAGAATTGCAACTATATGTTTGTCAGAGCAGTCTGGGACTATAGATAAATTGTCGTTTAAAAGGATAGTACTTCCATTGATCTTTGGGAAAAGGGGCCAGAACCATTAGAATCGGAAAGCACTCCTTCTATGTTACTACACCAACGACGGCGATTAGCGAAAGAGCTACAGGAGTTCAACGGTATGAAATACTCACAGCATGCATTATGATGGCATGGCATTGGAAGTTCGTATCCATCCCACGATCGGTCGGTTCCATTAAGTTGAAGCGGAGAACTACAATTTACACAACACATAGATTCACCAATTGCCTTTTAATTCTGGAGTATTCCTTTAGTAAGCAGTGATGACTCTAAGACGATACAACAGACGAATGCAAGGGGCTTTTGTTTCACGAGTTTCTCAAAAACTGGTCAAACCACGATGTTAATTGATAATCCCTCGATGTAACTGATTCGGCAGTCGAATACCCTTCGCTGGGCCAAACCACTACACAATCATAGCCCAACCAACGCATTGCCTTGCATACCCTAGCAACCAGCTCTTCAGCATTCATTTCCCGGGCATTCAATTACCCGGTAGTCAGTTCCGAGCTATCAATTCCGACTACCAGCTCCGACCAGCCAATTCCGAGCATCCATTTTGTGGTATATTCTATTTGTTATGACTTCTATTTGTTATGACTTCTATTTGTTATGACTTCTATTTGATATGCTCGCATTTTTTTGATATGCATTTTTTTTGATATGCTTAGACTTTTTTGATATGCTTAGCCTTTTTTGATATGCCCTTTATTTGATATGCTAGATGTTTTTTGGTATGTTCGTTTTTTGATATGTTGGAAAATATCACGTGACAATGTTTCAAAAATGTTGTATCTGATGCGACTTAGTCACGACATTTTATACTGGGCAACTGAACCTTTACACCAATACTTAAGGTATCAAACTAAGGTAAACGAAGTCACCATAAATAAAATGCCAATGTTAACCAAACTATATTGGAGCCGAGCAAGGCCGATATAACATGGACACATTAAAGGAGCAAAATGTGTAAATACTCGCTCCAAGATTGAACAATTCTTTGCGACAATGATTTGGGCACAGGCAAGGTTGTATATAGGCATTTGGGGCAGCATCCGTGCGGTTACGCTTGAGCTTTCAGCTCAGTATCTTGTGCACGATACACAATCGCATTCAATTTCAGAGGTTGTAGCTTTAAAAACGTGTAATAAGAAAGGATGTGGTTATTACACTATTTGTGATTACTGATCGGTGTCTGATTTCATTATTTATAATGGACGACATCCTCTATCGTTTTATATATTGTATGTTGCTTCTGATCAATCATCTTCCAATATATAAATTAAACTACGTTATTACTATTTATACACAAAAATATTGGTATAGTGGTATTGATATCGTAAATATTAATAAACAGCTTAGACCAGCTAATTGGCCATTAATCACATATGTGTAATAATAATACTATGGTTATTACACTACTTGCTGTTACTAAATTTTCATCCCTTTTCAATGGTTTAAAATGGGCGACATCCTCTTTAATTTTTATACTACTGTCTTTTTACATTTAATTCTGTTGTCAAATAGCGATGTTCACTCGCGTTAAGTACCTGGATTTCTCAAAAAATCACTTAGGTTAAACGTGACGCAGCCTGGAGCACGAGCACCAGTTAATTTGGTTTGCATAACGTTAGTCCGGCAACCAATGTTGTGAACTATCTCGTGATAAGTGTAGCACTAAATCTTTGAGTCATTTGGAATTAATGAAAATCTATCTAAGTTGTATTATTGGAAATCCAGTTAAACTTCGATATCTTTATAGGTGCTAAGTAGCTATAGAAACCTTTTCTCTTCACTCGTTCTTATACTTAACGATTGTCACACATTCAGTCGGTAAAAAATCAAATACTGGCTGGAGGTCGTAAGTGTGACAGCTGGATATTCACGTCACATCTTTGGAAGATACTACAATTACTGCAAGTGAATACCCAGCTCATACATAATAATTTAGGAAAAGATACAAGCGAAACTATAACTGACAAGTGCATATTTGTCGTAGTATTGGTAACATGTGCATTATTTAAAGGTTAGAGAGGACAAAAAAAAATATTAAATAGGAATTACTAAGGCTTAATTAAAGGAATAAACGGACTAATAAGAAGAACCAAAATCGTCTGTTGAATGGACTGTCATTCCATGTGAATGAGTCAACTTGTCCATCCATGTGAACGAGAGGAATATATCATATTGGACACTTGTGGAATATGACTTCATGAAGAACATTAGTTTATTTGAATAACGTGAACTGCTTAGCACTAAATATTTATAACCTAAGTGCGTGACAACGATTGTCACACACTCAGCCAGTAATGAAACAAATGCTGCCTGAATGTCGTGGGTGTGACAGCTGCGTGATATTTATGAATAACACAAAGAGGAAATAATGAATACAAGTGGTCGCCCAGCATTAGCACAATATGCAGCAAGTGATATAATGAGTTGCATTCACACATATGTCCTATTCTATCACATTCCCCACTATTTAAAGGAATCGAATGGTCAGTATAAAAAATAGTAACTATATATTACATAGGCTTAATTCGAGAAATGAATGAACTATAACGAGAGAACAAATTAGTAGACCGAAACACTTCATCGACATCTCATGAATCATCGATATTGGTATACTGGGGTTATATGCGATATGTGCCATATGGGTACTTCCCATTAAATATGGAAGATTCCTGAGGTTGCTAAGTACGAATAATTTTGTCGCATTCGTACGCACAGTAGCTGAAAATGTGGTATGAACAGAACATAAACACTGTACGTTACATTTTGTTTAAACTACGGTATTACTCTTTACCCATCATAATATTAGTATAGACTCTTCAGTTGTATTGATATCGCAAATATTATTAAACAGTTTAAATCACAGTTGCCCATTCAAACAAACACCGGTCATGTGAGTGAATTCGAGTTACACACGACCGATATTTTGAAAATTACACACGACTTTTTTATAAACAATTCACACGACCTTCTCACTTTGGGCGACGCACGACGATTGTTACTTCCGATGAAAGTGCTCCTAAACCGATATTACTATTCCTGCCTATTCAGTGTCATACTATACAATTTAAAATTATTTTTGGAGGATATTTTCAGGACATTCTGATTGTGGATAACTAAAGCATCTGACATTTTCGTATATGGTATTGCACTCTAGTAAAAGCCTAACTTGAACTATTTCTGATAAACAGATCTAGGAGCTATCCACGTCCAAGGAACATCACGAGGGGTTGTGGAACCGATCATGTACTCCGTTTTTTCTAGAAATGATTGTGATCGCCTCGGTTCCCCTACAACAAGTTCGCTCATGCCGGTATTGACAGGAACCGATCATTCGGCTAATTTTCCCCATAAATTTTCATCAAGAGATACGTGACCTTGCAACATTCTGCCGCCATTTCTGGCTATCAACGGCACTCAATCCATTGAATATTTTGACAACAGAAAACTTGGCGACAGCGCCACATTGTCCCGGCACTGGCATCGCGTTCCGCCATTTCTGACCCTCAAGAGCTCGCGTCGACCACCTGGTGCTAATGAGATCCTCTCAACTCAATCTTAGGCGTCCCCTCTATAGGGTCTCGTGTGAAAGCTAACCCCTACGAAAGCTTAGGATGGGGCAGCAATTAAACTAAGGTTAGTGAATTGCCAATTCTCAAATTGTTCAAATTCTAATATTCATTCAGACGTGAAATTTGAAGAGTCATACTACTTTAGCTCAAACGGATGTGACCAACTTATTCCGTGTAGCACGAAGATATGGTCCGTATAGAAGCAGAAAAACTGGTTCTAAAATATGTGCACCAAATCCATCCTCTTTCGTCATGGGCTATCTCATACCTAAATATCCCTTCTAACAATGCATGGTTACATTCTTAGTAAGATGTGAACGTTTTAATTCGAATCAATACTTTTGTTACGTTGATAGGAATACGTGAGTTAAAGAGTCGAATTCCGTAATGTTAACAATACGTCTGTTTTCATGGTCACTGAAACAGATCTACTACAGTGTCTTTATTTTCTGTTCGTACCACTGTAACAAATTTATTCGTACTTAACAAAATATTTAATTCGTAGTCATAGATAAATTCTCATCGTACCATATGATGGCAATTGTTCGTACCATATGCCATACATTTTTGGTGTGAAACTACTTGGTCACGTATTATGAATAATTCAGCGAGCATTGGTACTAATAAATTTGACCGCCTTAATAGGATTATTTCTTTACAAATAGTCCGAATAATTTTGTCGCACTGGTCTGAATTCAATGTAAAAAGACTGTATTAATTAACAGAAATTTTGGATTATAGTATGTAAGGTTTATTCATTAATACTCGCATTATACTAAAGGTAAGTGTGCTTACTTCGGAACCGAATTATGAAACTAAGAAATTCAGATTTGGATTGCAAAATCAATTTACGGTACTATACTAACCAAACATAGGAAATCAGATTTCCGTTCCTAGCAGTTAGTCCTAAAATTACTATTTACCAAACCTGAAACTAAGAGTAAATAGACCATATATGCAAAAATGCAAATTTCGAGGGGCCCTCATTCTACTTTAAGAATCTGCTGCCTCTGGTTCATCGCATAAGGGCTTATATTGGTAACTTCATCATGTATGTGCATTTAGTGCAAAGGGTTTGCGTGTTCTCATTCATGGATTGAATGCTTGAGAGGGTGCTCTCGCCTTCAAATTTCAGATCCCCGTTATGACAGTTGGCTTGTTATCTCACTTGTACTTAAACATATTCATAGTGGAAATTTTTGAATATTTACTAAGCAACTAACCATCGTTCGGAATTAGAGAATTACACTCCCGATCTTAATCCGTTTTATTAACCCATGGTGTTGCAGTTTTTCCAAAATAATCGCGGTTATTTTTTATGGTGACTTTCCCATGCATTTAGATATGATGAAAAGCAGCTTCGTTTTCTTAGATAGACGTTTAGTGCTAACCCCTTTAATACGACCTGAAACATTAACCACACGTCACGCCGACCAAAAAATTTCCAAGTGAAGGCTCTTTGATACCAATACTGCAAACACAAATTTATGAATGAAATACAATAAATAGTTTGACTTCAAAATGATTTATGGTAATCGTTAGCACTGTTCTTTCGATACTAATCCGTTATGAGTGGCTTTCAATACAGTTTTTTTTGTAATTCACTAACCTTAGTTTAATTGCTGCCCCATCCTAAGCTTTCGTAGGGGTTAGCTTTCACACGAGACCCTATAGAGGGGACGCCTAAGATTGAGTTGAGAGGATCTCATTAGCACCAGGTGGTCGACGCGAGCTCTTGAGGGTCAGAAATGGCGGAACGCGATGCCAGTGCCGGGACAATGTGGCGCTGTCGCCAAGTTTTCTGTTGTCAAAATATTCAATGGATTGAGTGCCGTTGATAGCCAGAAATGGCGGCAGAATGTTGCAAGGTCACGTATCTCTTGATGAAAATTTATGGGGAAAATTAGCCGAATGATCGGTTCCTGTCAATACCGGCATGAGCGAACTTGTTGTAGGGGAACCGAGGCGATCACAATCATTTCTAGAAAAAACGGAGTACATGATCGGTTCCACAACCCCTCGTGATGTTCCTTGGACGTGGATAGCTCCTAGATCTGTTTATCAGAAATAGTTCAAGTTAGGCTTTTACTAGAGTGCAATACCATATACGAAAATGTCAGATGCTTTAGTTATCCACAATCAGAATGTCCTGAAAATATCCTCCAAAAATAATTTTAAATTGTATAGTATGACACTGAATAGGCAGGAATAGTAATATCGGTTTAGGAGCACTTTCATCGGAAGTAACAATCGTCGTGCGTCGCCCAAAGTGAGAAGGTCGTGTGAATTGTTTATAAAAAAGTCGTGTGTAATTTTCAAAATATCGGTCGTGTGTAACTCGAATTCACTCACATGACCGGTGTTTGTTTGAATGGGCAACTGTGATTTAAACTGTTTAATAATATTTGCGATATCAATACAACTGAAGAGTCTATACTAATATTATGATGGGTAAAGAGTAATACCGTAGTTTAAACAAAATGTAACGTACAGTGTTTATGTTCTGTTCATACCACATTTTCAGCTACTGTGCGTACGAATGCGACAAAATTATTCGTACTTAGCAACCTCAGGAATCTTCCATATTTAATGGGAAGTACCCATATGGCACATATCGCATATAACCCCAGTATACCAATATCGATGATTCATGAGATGTCGATGAAGTGTTTCGGTCTACTAATTTGTTCTCTCGTTATAGTTCATTCATTTCTCGAATTAAGCCTATGTAATATATAGTTACTATTTTTTATACTGACCATTCGATTCCTTTAAATAGTGGGGAATGTGATAGAATAGGACATATGTGTGAATGCAACTCATTATATCACTTGCTGCATATTGTGCTAATGCTGGGCGACCACTTGTATTCATTATTTCCTCTTTGTGTTATTCATAAATATCACGCAGCTGTCACACCCACGACATTCAGGCAGCATTTGTTTCATTACTGGCTGAGTGTGTGACAATCGTTGTCACGCACTTAGGTTATAAATATTTAGTGCTAAGCAGTTCACGTTATTCAAATAAACTAATGTTCTTCATGAAGTCATATTCCACAAGTGTCCAATATGATATATTCCTCTCGTTCACATGGATGGACAAGTTGACTCATTCACATGGAATGACAGTCCATTCAACAGACGATTTTGGTTCTTCTTATTAGTCCGTTTATTCCTTTAATTAAGCCTTAGTAATTCCTATTTAATATTTTTTTTTGTCCTCTCTAACCTTTAAATAATGCACATGTTACCAATACTACGACAAATATGCACTTGTCAGTTATAGTTTCGCTTGTATCTTTTCCTAAATTATTATGTATGAGCTGGGTATTCACTTGCAGTAATTGTAGTATCTTCCAAAGATGTGACGTGAATATCCAGCTGTCACACTTACGACCTCCAGCCAGTATTTGATTTTTTACCGACTGAATGTGTGACAATCGTTAAGTATAAGAACGAGTGAAGAGAAAAGGTTTCTATAGCTACTTAGCACCTATAAAGATATCGAAGTTTAACTGGATTTCCAATAATACAACTTAGATAGATTTTCATTAATTCCAAATGACTCAAAGATTTAGTGCTACACTTATCACGAGATAGTTCACAACATTGGTTGCCGGACTAACGTTATGCAAACCAAATTAACTGGTGCTCGTGCTCCAGGCTGCGTCACGTTTAACCTAAGTGATTTTTTGAGAAATCCAGGTACTTAACGCGAGTGAACATCGCTATTTGACAACAGAATTAAATGTAAAAAGACAGTAGTATAAAAATTAAAGAGGATGTCGCCCATTTTAAACCATTGAAAAGGGATGAAAATTTAGTAACAGCAAGTAGTGTAATAACCATAGTATTATTATTACACATATGTGATTAATGGCCAATTAGCTGGTCTAAGCTGTTTATTAATATTTACGATATCAATACCACTATACCAATATTTTTGTGTATAAATAGTAATAACGTAGTTTAATTTATATATTGGAAGATGATTGATCAGAAGCAACATACAATATATAAAACGATAGAGGATGTCGTCCATTATAAATAATGAAATCAGACACCGATCAGTAATCACAAATAGTGTAATAACCACATCCTTTCTTATTACACGTTTTTAAAGCTACAACCTCTGAAATTGAATGCGATTGTGTATCGTGCACAAGATACTGAGCTGAAAGCTCAAGCGTAACCGCACGGATGCTGCCCCAAATGCCTATATACAACCTTGCCTGTGCCCAAATCATTGTCGCAAAGAATTGTTCAATCTTGGAGCGAGTATTTACACATTTTGCTCCTTTAATGTGTCCATGTTATATCGGCCTTGCTCGGCTCCAATATAGTTTGGTTAACATTGGCATTTTATTTATGGTGACTTCGTTTACCTTAGTTTGATACCTTAAGTATTGGTGTAAAGGTTCAGTTGCCCAGTATAAAATGTCGTGACTAAGTCGCATCAGATACAACATTTTTGAAACATTGTCACGTGATATTTTCCAACATATCAAAAAACGAACATACCAAAAAACATCTAGCATATCAAATAAAGGGCATATCAAAAAAGGCTAAGCATATCAAAAAAGTCTAAGCATATCAAAAAAAATGCATATCAAAAAAATGCGAGCATATCAAATAGAAGTCATAACAAATAGAAGTCATAACAAATAGAAGTCATAACAAATAGAATATACCACAAAATGGATGCTCGGAATTGGCTGGTCGGAGCTGGTAGTCGGAATTGATAGCTCGGAACTGACTACCGGGTAATTGAATGCCCGGGAAATGAATGCTGAAGAGCTGGTTGCTAGGGTATGCAAGGCAATGCGTTGGTTGGGCTATGATTGTGTAGTGGTTTGGCCCAGCGAAGGGTATTCGACTGCCGAATCAGTTACATCGAGGGATTATCAATTAACATCGTGGTTTGACCAGTTTTTGAGAAACTCGTGAAACAAAAGCCCCTTGCATTCGTCTGTTGTATCGTCTTAGAGTCATCACTGCTTACTAAAGGAATACTCCAGAATTAAAAGGCAATTGGTGAATCTATGTGTTGTGTAAATTGTAGTTCTCCGCTTCAACTTAATGGAACCGACCGATCGTGGGATGGATACGAACTTCCAATGCCATGCCATCATAATGCATGCTGTGAGTATTTCATACCGTTGAACTCCTGTAGCTCTTTCGCTAATCGCCGTCGTTGGTGTAGTAACATAGAAGGAGTGCTTTCCGATTCTAATGGTTCTGGCCCCTTTTCCCAAAGATCAATGGAAGTACTATCCTTTTAAACGACAATTTATCTATAGTCCCAGACTGCTCTGACAAACATATAGTTGCAATTCTAGGTTAACCAGGCTCCCAGATTGATACTGGATAATTCAGAACTGATTGGATTATGGTTCACGAAGGAGTGAATACGCAACGGAGCACGATCTTCTTCATTCCAAATGGCAGGGCCCCCATCAATAAACGGAGAGTTTGAAGTTTGACTCTTGATTTCACGAATGAAAGAAGATGTATGTGTCTGTTTGTTTCCACACAGTAAAAATTTCTGCGTTTGTTGTCCCACTCAATAATGTCGCATTTGACAAAGCAAATGTCGCTGGTGGCAAAGAATATTGTCGAATTGACGAAAAATATTGTCCACTGCATTAAGAATGATGACGCATGGAACAAAGTGATGTCGCATGGAACAAAAGGATGTCGTATTGTATGTCGTACTATACAAAAACAGATGCCAAAAAAAGATGTCGTAAACATGTCAAAAAAGATGTCGCACATGGCTAAGAAATATGTCGTACTTGTTGAAGAATATTGTATTTTTACCATGGACGATATGCCTATTACAGACAACAAATTTCTTTGTCAGCAACAATATTCTTAGTGTATTATCAGGGTTATCTGTGCTAATTGTTGTTAATTAAGAAAACTTAGTGTTTTCAGTGACCACAACTGCATCTCCTTTGTGCCATAGTATAGTGGAAGCAAAAATATTAACCGAACAAACGATAGTCCTGTAATAGGCACATACAGATTGGCGCTGGTCTTCAGGTATTTTGAAAAACCTTACAGCTGATACAAACACTATCTGATTTTCAGCGAGATTAATAACTTGTGTTTTATTTTCTTGAAATTTAGTTACAAAATTTATGCAACATTTTCCAGTCTTGTGGACAATTTTGCATTAAATTAGCATTATCTCTTATCTGCTTAAGAATTATTGTGTTACAAACATACATTGAATTACTTAGCGTTCTTGAAACTTTGCTAATCATCGGTCACTTTAGATCAGAGCTCTCAAGTTTTGGAATTTAGCTGCATTATCTAATGACTATCGCTTATTCACACAGCGTCCCTCGGCGACCCATCTTTGAATACGAATAAGCTATAATCGCTCTCTTTCATGTAAATGATACAACAACTTAAAAGACTTTTCGAGAGGCAACATTATTCTTCAGCATGACTCTGAAGCTCTTAACTGCAGTTGAGAGTTAACTACACGATACTGTCAACCGCACGATAGGTACTAGAACAATAAGATTGCTTTTGTAGCGTTCGAATCCTAGGAGAAGAAAATATACTATAATTGTTTCATTTGGCGATTGAGATTGCGTGCACAAGACAGGGTCGCCGACTTGGAAAAAGGGACCCTAGAAATATTTAGCACAACGTAGCAAATGCTCAACGCATTGTACTGACAATGACGTACCACAACGGAAACTTTAATTAATAGCATACCAGATTGATGACATAACAAAAAAGCTGTCAACTTGTAAAATGACAAAAAAATGACTATTAGGAGCATAACAAGAAAGTGAAAAACAGAGCATATCAAAAAGTTGAAAAACAAAGCATAACATAAAAGACAGCATATCATAAAACATGGCATAACATCAAACATGGCATATCATAAAACATGGCATATCATAAAAGGCAGCATATCATAAAAGACAGCATATCATAAAACGCAACATAACATAAAAGACTGCATATCAAAAAGATTGCATATCATGCAAAACGACATATCAAAAATAGAGTATCTCTTTCATTTGTAGAGCTCTATCTAATAACCAACGTTTTGGTGGTCAAAATTACGCGTAATTCTGAGTGCTTACCACTACACGGACGTATTGACTGTTGCCGGATCGGCATTATTCCATGAAAACGTCCAATTCCTCTCGTTTCTTGTGTATATATTCTTAGTACAATCATTCATAGTAGTTATAACAACACTATGAACGAGAATATAATATAAATAAGCTCATAATTTGGGAATAACAAGAATGGAGAAGTAAAGGACAAAACTTTGTAACTCTGGAAACTGTGAGGCTCGAATTTAATTCCGGAGAAATGTCGTTCACAAAGGTTGTCCTGGCGATATGTCATCCTTGTAATCCGTTGGGTTTGATTGGCCTATTCTTTTAATTAGGGGTTTGACTAGTCTAATAATTGAACTTAGATGAACTTATATTAATAAACCGAATCAGGGTAACAATAACGTAAGGGTGTACGATAGTAGTTATAATGAAAAGAATAATGAATGATTCCTAAATAAAAAGAGTATAAAAAGTATAGAGAATAGTAGGAATATATATAGTAAACATTGTTCGGTACCAACGACCAAATATATCCAAATCAAAATCATACAGTTGCTAAAAAATGTCTTTGCTCCTAAAACCAGGGACTAGTCATCAAACAAAATCAGAAGACCCCTATTACAGAACAGATTTCACTACTGACAGATATCCGTTTTGCCCCAAATGTCAGACTTTTTTCTCGGATAATGTCTCTCAAACAGTGCGTTGGGGTGTACGACTTTTCTTTGATAATGTCGTCATTTTCAAATTTTTCCACGTGACTCTAACCAAAACTATTTTTGCAGACGACAGAGGATGTGTGCTGCAAACGACATTTCTGATTTAACTGAAAAAGTAAAAAAATATTTACTCGGCAATACTGAATTATATTATATATGAAAAAAAGAAGAAAGGGTTCAGTTTAAAACCAATCACCGGACGTATCAAACAAAATTCATTCGAACATATCAAAAATACTTTATCCGAGCATATCAAAAAAGACTTTGGGCATACCAAAAAAGATGTCGAGCATATCAAAAAAAATAATAGAGAGCATATGAGAAAAATACTTTCCGCATATCAAAAAACAGTCAGCATATCTAAAAAGATTATAGGAAGCATATCAAAAAAGAAGCTTAGTTAAAAATGACACAAAGCCAATAACACGTGAACATTTATAGATTCCGGAAATGAATCCCGAGCAACCTTTCAGTGTATATTTTTTGCAACAAGTTTTCTGTCTGTCTGGATATGTGTTTTTTGTGTCATTCGCATTCAATATTTGTCACCTTCCGACAGAAACTTTAGCCAAATAATAAGGCTCCCCAGAATGTCTGGAGCAACTGATTTGTTTCGAAAAAAATCCGTACCCAACCGACGCGCAAAATCTTGTTGCATCACTGAAGTCCCAAATATCTCTGACGTATTCTTCGGCTTGTTCTGCTGCTAGTAATTGTGAATTGGTTTGATCTATGGTGCAAAATAAGTTGCGACACATTTTTCTTTATTGCTAATAGGGACGAGACTTAATCTAATTCCGCAAAACGCAATCGGAAATTATTCTTTGGAATCCCGTTGTCGCGAAATAAACATCCATATACAAATATTATTCAGTTAATGTCGCACTCGGCTACAACCTTCTTTGTGCAACAGTTGATTTCTGCAACGCCCAATTTATCTGTTATGATGCCATGCAGTTTAGTTGATTGCAACCCGCGCTCAGCAGCACAAATAAATATATTGGAAACCTCGAATTTGTAACTGAAAATAAAAGCAGTAGGTCCCAATGCGCTTTTCTGTGGTTGTTGATATGGACCACCTACTCATCCATTTGTTCAGGGATTCAACCACCTAATTTGAATCATTTCATCTGTGCTTTTGTTTCCAAACTCAAGACTACTCAATGCGCATTTATTGATTTCCGGTTTTCCTTTATACTCCTCGAATATTGCTCATTCTACTTATTCTACTAGAAGGAAATCACATCATGGGATTAGTTGCATTATCTTCTAAACTGTTGTATTTTTACCAGGCGGTACCTTAGCTTATAGTTTCATCCTTTGTATTATTTTTATCTATCGCCCATTTTAAGCACTTGACTGATTAGATCCTTATTCTTTTTTTTTATTGTTTTGGTGTGTGACATATGTCACCTTATGTCCTTTTTCCGCAATAATTTTTTTGAGAAGATTTTTCGGCCGCAACTTTTCTCCGCTGTGACTTTTCTCCGCCAAATCTTTTCCGTAGTAAGTTATTTCCGTTATTACCTATTTCCGTTGTCACTTCTATTTGGTATGCCTTCTACTTGATATGCATTCTACTTGGTATGCCTTCTACTTGATATGCATTCTATTTGGTATGCTATTGCTGTTTATTTTTTTGTTATTCCACAAGTTGAAGATCTTTTTGTTATGCCTTCTTTTAAGTTATTCTGTCACGTGAAAGACAATCACATACTGAATTACATACAATTGGAGCCTCGACATAATGCCAATTTGATAATTAATGCAATGGGCAATGAAAATACGAACGCTTACAATTAATTCTCATTTAAATGGAAAGTGAATACTGTAAAATTAGTGAGTACACAATGAGTTGATTAACTCTTACGACCGATAGCAATCAACTCTTTAAGTGGACCATATTCTAGTATATAGCTCTGTAGGACCTTTATCGCCAATCACTAGTTAGTGAGATATCCCGTTAGACAATTTCACAGTGGTTCATTTGTGCAAGTTGATTTGTAAGTTAGAAATTACGTTACACTTGGTACATCGACGTAGTCCAGTTTCTCTTATACCAGGAGAGGTTGTGTCAACCCTCGCTCAACAGAACCAAGTCCGTAACTAGGTGATTCTAATTTCAAGTTTTCACTTGCCATGCAATCGCTCTCTATGTGACGCCAATGCAAAACAACCTCCCTATCTTTATTACTGTCATCAAACAGTCGCTGGCGTTTTTTCTGGACAGCTACAGGCTTTTGGACGTTGATCTGTTGAATCCAAACCACTAATTATCATATGCCCTTGCCAGGATGATGTTTGAATTTACCCTTTTCACTTCTACCATGAGTGCAGTTTCCGCCACAAAAACCTGAAATGTGATGGCGATGGAGATGGGTCTATGACGCAGGGCCAGCATCTGTTTCACAAAAGCTAATCGCAATCTCCGGGCATATCTACCATATCAAAGAACATGAATCTCGGCTTATCAAAAGGAGTGCATGATCATACCAAACAAAGTTGCTCCGAGCATATCAAAATGGCTAGTTGGGCATAACATGAAAAAGATGTGGAGCATAACAAAACCAATTATTAAGGGCATATCAAAAGAAATCCTTAGTTATAAATGACACAAAACCAAAAGCACGTGAAGAAACAAGTCCGGAAATGAATTTTGGGCGTTCATGGGAAGAATTATTTTTGGAACTAGCCGTTTGGCAAGACGCGACTACAAATCCCCTTCAATTCTTAGCTGGTGCCCAGGGCCGACATTCAAGTCGGTTCAGCGGAGGTTTCTTGGATCACCAGTTACACAAGATAATCATAGCTTATAATCCTCGAGTCAATTCAGGAAAACTAGCCCACCAGCAATGCCACTATTCCACAATGTGTTTAAAGGAGAACGAATTGCGGGGCTGAATAATGGTCCAAGTGACAGTGTTTTCATGGACATGGAGCATAATAATGATTTAGACAAATGCGTGCAAGTCTTGCAACTATTGAAGAAGAATCCATCGATTGTTGGTAAACTTGGTTGCGTAGACTTGTAATGACCAGATTCGAGAAATGCTTTATGATGTGCATATTATTACCGACGGGAGCGAGACAAAATGCCTCTGATACTGGGAATTAAATGGTAGTAGCAACCAGGAACAAAATTTGAATCCATAAAGTAACATGACGCGTGAATTCAAACGTTGCTTTGACAATTCTACTGTTGGCAAACTTGAGAACACCGTAAGATGATTCTTCAGGCTCAGAATATTGGATTGAATTCCGTATTTCAATGCAACAAAACCAATTACTCGTATGCATTGCAATTGACTTCTGTCTCTTAAATTATTATTAGTCTAAGATGGCGACCTGCTCACGTTGCTGTAAATATAACCTTACAACAACGGCAAGTTTGCAACACATGTACCATGGATTGCGTTTTGGTAAAGCAAGTTGGCTCGATAAACTCTTCCTGACTGACCTTCGATGTTGTAAATAGTTGTAACCAGCTTTCTGTCACGGTAGGGATATGATTTGCAACGATGAAATTGAGTAGGGTTATGGATTGTACACTTCTTCTAAGTTGCAGGCCAAGATGGATTTTTGAAACTGGCAGGAAATGGATCGTTCCCATAGAACACGATTTCATGGCATCTGTCCATGCCTCTCCAATAATCAAGCTGACTGGATTTCAAAAGGCAAGGTTTGCATTATCCCAATACTTGACTAGTTTCCCAATTTCACCAAAGGAGTTCAAGATTTGGTGTTAACCTCATTTTTTCCAGGGTGGCGGAAATACCTGGTGGTGCAAAGCGTGTCCTGTGACAACATTCGAATATTTTTTGCTCTTCAAAAAATGTATGGGAAGGAAGTGACTATCTTGCCTATACTTTAACACTTTTTGCTATTAACCAAAGGTATCTAAGCTGCCAACAAGGTAGAGAGCCATAACAATTGACAAAACATGTTTTTGGAATAGCACCAGTAAGTGGAATTTCCTTTGTTTCTTGTACATAGAATTGGTCTACAAACATGCGAGATTTGAAGACAGATTATTCGAAATTCATGTACCCTAGTCAATATATCTTTGTAGTTTACCATCACGTGCCATTAGCAACTAATTGAGATTGAGACGGTGTGGTTTCGTGTTGTACTAGAAGAACGACAGGCCAGTGCATTGTTTTTAGTACGGGATAGTAGTCACAGTGGCAAAAAAATTGATTTTGCAACACAAAAATTACGTGTGCTCTTTGCGCCGATTGCAGAGAACTTAAACCTACCATATTTCTCGAAGATCGTGTTAGAAAGGGAGGTCAATGGGACAGAATGGGAACAACCAACGACATTTGTGCATCTATTTTTATATGCCGAGAAAAAATGTCCGTGAATTACAACGACTTTGTCTAGTTTTTGTTCAGTATGCTGTTATATATTCTCTATGATACGCTACAATTCTTCTGAACAAATCGCGCAAATTTTGGACCCCATCACGTAGTGGTCTGTAATCTCCTGATACACGCCTCTCTGAATCAATCTTATGGATTGTTGATATCAACGATGTCTTGGTATGAGGTTAATTGAGATGAATCTGATCGGTTTAGAAGTGTTTTGCTTCATGCTAAAACGGAATATGACCAGCTTGTGTGACTTATGTGTCGTTCTACTTAAGTGAG
>JAJLZW010000160.1:0-23356 GCA_030572435.1 Candida labiduridarum | reverse complement strand
CTAATTGTTCAAACCAATTTTGGCTGCTATTTGGTATGAAAATTAAGGGTCACGTGTTATGAATAATTTTGTCGCATAAGTATGAACAATATTGTCCGCCTTAGTATGAACATTTTTCTACAAGTACTATGAATAATTTTGTCTTACATGTATGAATAATTTTAGCGCGCTAGTTTGAAATAAAAATAAAAAGACTGTACACTCTAGTAGGTATAATTTTGTCCGCCTCAGTATGTATGTTTTTATCTGTATGTTACGAATAATTTTGTCATCATTGGTTTGAAGTTTTGTCCTCAAATCGAGCAAATAATTATGACCAGCTTGGTGCGAAGTTTATTTGTCCACTAATATGAACAAGTTTGTCGCACCTGTACGAAAATTAATGTCCACTCGTACGAAAAAAAAAGTCAAAAGACTGTATTTACCCAACATTTTTCTCCTTCGTTAGGCGACTGATTTCTTCTATTTTTCGTAACTACAAAGAGAGCAAAATCTAGATGTCGTGGCATACTGTATCAAGTGACCCCCTGATGTAGGTACATCTGAAACGCAATCACGATCTGATTATTCACCTGTTGGGAATATATTCCGTTATCTCCTAACGGCATAGAAGCGACTTTTTTTTTTCCGTCGAGTAATACGAAATCATTTTTTTTGGCCAGCAATTGGTTAACCGAAGGTTGATAGTAGAAGAGAAAAATTAATAATAATTTTATACATTTGTGATACAAAATATAGTTGGTCGTTGTTGTGCCAAAAAAGAAAAAAAAATTTCAGTCGATCTATTTCATGGAAACAACAAAAATATCAGCCAAAACGGATCTGTTCATTTTCTTTGTAGAACTCAATTGTTACATCAAGGGGGGTGGAAGATGAAGATAGGATTAATCACTGATTACGATTTTTTTTTCTACAACATCCTAGGAGAAAAAAAAATACGCAGCACTGGATTGATTAACCAAAAAAAAAAACTACACAAGACACCAATACAGGCCAAATTTTCTAGTGCTGTTTGTTGCTTTGTTTTTTTTTTCTTCCCTTTGTAGGACTATTAAACCACCCAATTAGCAATGGATGCACTAGGTCGACTTGCCTTTCCCTATTTTGAGAAGGATGGTTCTACTGCGACCTTGAACAAATTGATTTTGACTGATGAATTCGACTCAAGGCGTACCATTTTGACCGTGAACGACCAGAAGCATATCGACTCGCTTCAAATGGTGTACACCAACTCACAGCAGCCAATTAATCATCTAGCCTCCTATATTGAGAACCCCGACAAAGAGCAACAAAATACATATCCACTATTAGTTAAAGTCAGTCCTGAGTTTAACAAATTGAAGTTCCATCTATCCATAAAGCCCGAGGATGGGTTTGCTTCGCGTTCCTTGGTTATTGTAAAGTCCATTGGCATCAGTGATGTTGATATCTTAAAGAATCAACTCTTCGATGATACTACCCCAGAGACGTCAAGAATAGAATTATCCAGATTGCAATACTCAAAATTACCCATTGACGGCAATCACCATGTCTTCCAGAAAATAATAATCAACGATTTTTACGACCCAAGAGTAGTGAACGACACCAAATTGACTATATCATTGTGGGAACATGATTCAGAGAGTAATGACTTCAATCATCTTTTTAACTTCAGTTTGTGGATCGATAAATTGTGTCCTGTGGAACAGAAAATAAATCCCTCGCTGTTCCAGTTGGCAACAAAGGGTCAACCCTTGGAAGATAAATCGCCCGAGGCAAAATTGTTCAGTTTGGGTGATTTCCGCAAGGAATTCAATATTGATATAGAAGATGGTCCAGAATTTAGAAAAACTTTGGCCCACTTGGAAAATTCGATACCAGTGGCAAGAAAAGTCTACTCGTCTATGATTGATGAGTTCAAAACTTTGGAGTCCACTGTGAGAAAAATGTCAGCTTCCAAAATTAAGATAATGGATGCAATTGATGCCTTGATTGATTTGGAATCGGGTTCATTGTTAAGGGAATTTGGATTCAAACAAGATTTTCGGGTTGTATTCAGAGCATTGTTGGAGTCATTTGAGAAAAATATCACTTTCTTTTTTGAACATATATGTGATTACAGGCTATTGACCAAGATATACAATAACATTGGATTAAATCAAGTGGATTCTATTAACGCACAAGCAGAAATGCAGAGAAAATTTGAATCGGAATCAAAAGATTACTATAGTTGGCTCAATAAATATCTTTCCAATGAGAAAGAAAGACCAGAACTGAAATTGTTAACGAAAAGAAAAATTTTTGAATTGTCAAAATTTGACTACTTGAACAATCTCAGCAAATTTACAAATAACCAGTATGTGAATGTGTTGATGGAGAATTTATTCAAATTTCTTAATCTAAAATACGATGAACGTCGTCCTAGACTATTGGATTATCGTGCTTTCAAAGATAAGAAGTCGACTCAAAATCTTCTTGGTGATAACTACCAGATTTACCTTCATGTGTTGTTGAGATTCAACAGCGAAAAATATCAATTTAGACAAATGATCGAAGCTTGCCAAACAAACGAAGAGCTAACTAATTTAATTCGACACAATAAGTTGAATCATAAATCCACTACAGTTGTGTCCAGTCCTCATTCTAATCCATCCACTTCATCGACTACTCCCATAACTTCAAGCATTGACGAGTTCATTGTTACCAAAGAGAATTTTGATTTGGTCTTTTCTGATAGCGAGCCTCCAAACAACGAAGTAAGTAATGATGACGCTGATAAATCGGGAATATTGTTTACTCTTGGTGGCCAAAAGAAGCAAGGATGGCACAAAGAATGGGTTGTTTTGGAAAAAGGTCAATTGATCGAATATGCCGATTGGAGGAAAGGCAGAACACCAATAAACAAACCTATTGAGATAGCATTGGCCAGTGTTAAAGCAACAACGTACGATAAGAGGCAATTTTGTTTTGAAGTCTTGACCTCTACTGGTTCCAGGCGCGTGTTTCAAGCTTTTGACAATGATGACAGAAATAAATGGGTCAAAGCATTGTACAACGCGGGGCAATTGGTCAATACCCTGAGGTTAGAGAAATCTTTCGGTAAAGATGTCGCACGTGAAGGACGAAAGAAAACCATTGGGAAGTTAATCACTGAGTTTAAAGAGAAGCCTGTTATCCCGGGCCAAGACAGGTCAATCTCGCCTATCTCCTTGACTTCCAAGGCGAATCCAGTTGAAAAGGATTACTTACATATGGTACGCACTATCCCTAATAGTGATAATAACTGCTGTTTAGATTGTGGTTCCACTGAACTGGTGGAATGGATTTCTATAAATTGTTTGTCATGTTTCTGTGTTAAATGTGCGTCATGCCATCGTAATATTGGCTCCCACATCACCAAGATCAGATCGTTAAAATTGGATAAATTTGAGAATGAAACTGAATTATTATTGAAATATGTTAGCAATCGTAAAGTGAATTCATATTTGGAAGAGAATCTACCACCGGAAGAAAAAATCAAACCTGAAGCTAATGACGAAGCTAGGCTTCATTTTATCAAGAATAAGTACTTGATAAAAAAATACAAATCTGTAATACCTGATGTTAATAATTTGCTTATCAAGGCTATACAGAAAATCAATATTCCAGATGTTTTAAAATATATTCTTTGTGGCGGGGACATTAACTTAAATATTCAAATCAATATTCCAAACAAAAATGAGTATTTGGTGATTTCATTGTTTGAATACTCATTAAGGAAATACATTGAGATTACGGATGATGATGGCCGTTCATTCGGGGGAATTTCGAAAAAGTTATTTATAATTTCAGAATTGTTGATTTTGAACGGATGCAACGTGTCCGAGCATATCAAAGATTTGCAAAAAGAGGATTTGGGGTTGACTGATGCTGCTATAGAGTACTGGAAGATTAGAAGTTTAAAGCTTAGTGGTTCTAGACTGAATCAATAGCAAAGGTGTTTAATTTTAATTGGTAATCGCTGGAGGTGGAGGAGGCATATATAGCATTTATTGTATTATTATTATTAATAGTTAATTCTTTTTTTTCTGAAATTGGTGAACTTGATTTTTTTGTTGTACTGTCTTGGTTTCTGTTGTTACTTTTTTTTTATCGTTTAGTTGCAAAAAGAGTTTTTCTGTCAAACAAAAACATCAACAAGAAAATAACACAAGAAGATAAAACCATTATCTAATCCATTTAAACCCCAACCAATATCCGTAATTGATTTTGAAATTCTAATGAAAGTAACTAGAGAGAAGAAAGGTTTGGTTTATAACACTCCGTCACCTAGTTCTTCTAAACTCAATCAAGCATCTGAGTATCGTTTATCCAAATGTATTGGCCGAGGAAATTTTGGTGATGTTTATCGAGCTGAACAAAAATCCACTTCCAAAATAGTGGCAATTAAAGTAGTCAACTTGGATGATTCACCTGATGATGTTAAGCAAATTATTAAAGAGATTCATTTTTTGTCCAAATTAAGAAATCCAAACATTATCCAATACATTGAAAGCTTTTCACAAGATTACAATATGTACATCGTCATGGAATATTGTGCTGGCGGGTCATGTTCTGATTTACTCAAAGTTCATAAGAAATTGGCCGAAAATATTGTGGGATATATTATCAAACGAGTATTATTGGGATTACGGTATTTGCATCTGGAACATAAAGTTCATCGTGATATTAAATCCGCTAATATTTTATTAACTGAAAATGGTGAAATCAAATTGGGGGATTTTGGGGTTTCCACAGAAATCACCATGACAAAAATGAAAAAGAAAACCTTTGTTGGTACGCCATTTTGGATGGCTCCAGAAGTTATAACCAGAGCAAAAGTGGATGTAAATGGGAACAATGGCACTCACAACATCATCAACAACAACAATAATAATAATACTGCTATTGATGTCGATGGATATGATGAAAAGGCAGATATTTGGTCAACAGGAATAACCACAATTGAATTAGTCACCGGTGCTCCTCCACTTTCCCAATTCGATCCCATGAAAATTTTATTTGATATACCTAAACAAAGACCACCAACATTACTGGGGGTTGATTGTAGTAGTCTTATCAAGGATTTTGTTAAATATTGCTTGATTAAAGATCCACAACATAGACCAGGAGCAAATTCTCTTTTGCATCATCATTTCTTAACAAGAGCTGCTAATAACAATTCCAATAGTTCGGAAGATGCCAAAAGTAAATTGATTTGTTTGATTGCGAAAAAAATGGCCACTGATAATCATAAACCAGGATATAGACCAAGATTTGGTGTTGGTTATATTAATAATAATAATAACAAGAACGGGAATAAGGCCGATAAAGATAAAGAGAATTTGGAAACCCCCATTGAGTGGGAATTTAATGAAACGTTGATTCAAAAAGATGCGAAGTTAATATCAACGTCGTCATTATCGACATCGCCTTCGTCGACTTCATTGATTAATAACAATGGTGAAAGCGATAATATCATAGAAGAAGATGGTCAACAGTCAGTTACTGGAAGTAGTTATTATGGATCCAAAGTATTAGAAAGAAGTAGTTCCCTGGTGTGTTCCTATTATAGGAAGAGGGACTCCTTATTTGAATGTTTAAAGAAGGTTCATTTGAGAGCAAAAGATCACAGTACACTGTTGCGAGTCGAAGGGTTCATCAATTCCGTGATACAATTTGAAAAGGAAAACCCGGGATTCTGCACTGCGCTTATTGAAGAGATAATGAAAAATTAGTAGTTTATTATGTATCAATTGTCGAATATATTGTATACATGCGCGAACATCAACTTTAAATATTGATAGAAACTGGAGTTAGAGCAAGCAACAAAACAAAACAAAAAAAATGGCGGCAGCGTAGGTGGTTGTGGTGGTACAGCGGGACGCAACGGAATTACGTCGTGGACAGTTACACAAAGTCACGGGCGACGCGAACTTTTTTTTTCTTTTTCTTTTGATTTTGCTTCTTTGGCTTCTTTTGCTTTTGGGTCGACTTTAGATTTGAGTTTTTCTCTCTGGTAGTACGATTCTTATTGAGAGAATGTGCACTAAAAATTTTACGTGTTTTTGCTTAATTAACAATTTCCCCTTTTAAAATTCTCCTTCTCCAAAAAAATTTACATATCCATAAGCAGATTTGTATTTTTTTTATTTGATTCTTCTACTCTGCTCCGTTCTATTCTTCTATCTCAGCATCTTTCCAAATCATATACCCTCTCACATCTATTCCACTACTTCATCTATCACTTTCAAAAGAAACAGAATCAACTAGCCACTATCTCGTACGATACAACGATCCCAATACCACCAAGATTTGTTTATCTTTTTTTTCGCAACACCAAATCCATCAACCCACCTGAAACTTACCACCAATCATGGCTAATTTACCAACCATCCAGATCCCTCCTGAAACGCCACGATCAAAGACTAAAGATGTGTCCAATTCAAATCAAGGAAGCATCAACCGAAACCTAATCACACCATCCTTCTCCTTTGGATTAAGTTTCCTGCCCTCGTTCAATTTCAACTCACCTACAGTTCAAGGAGTATCACCTGGCAACTTTCTAAATTTCACCAGAGCCTTAAACAAAACACCAGCTGCATTGATTAACACCCCCACGGCATCCAAGAAGCACAATAAATTTCTCGAAGCATTGACAAAATCTGCCAATAATGAAAACACCAATGAAAACGACGATACCATCAAATCAGGTAATGAACAAGAAGAAGACGAAGAAGAAGAAGAAGATATTTGGTCAACTATAAACACATCCCAAGCCCCACACAATTTAACTAATCAGACGTCTATATATGAAGAAGAAAATGGAGACTCGAAACGAGGAACCGGGAACTCATTCTTGACACCACACAAATTGGAACTTGATAAAATCAAGGAAGAAGTTCAACCATCTCCCACATTGGAAAAAGCTGCAGAAATATCCCCTAAATCAAAAGAAGAAGGTTATGTTGTTAAAAAGAGAAAGTTGTCAACCACCAACACTGTAACTGACTCCCCTAACAATTCGATTGCGTCTCAAATAGATTCAACTATGCTAACTCCTATCAACCGCAGAAGATCAAGTTCTGCCGTTACGCTATCGATAGTGACTGCAAATTCAACAACAGGTACCACCACTTCAAATGGTACTGACGATAAGGTTTGGTGGCCTGATTTGGATGACGTATTGATCAATTCGTTGTACAAATATAGAAAATTCAGAGAAGATCACGAGTCATTTAACGCATCTTCCGTTTTGAAAAAGACATCCCAAAACAAGGTTGTCTCTAGAATGTTATTCAACAAGACTGGCATATTGAGAACTACCAAGCAAATATCATCGCGAATCTTTCGTTTATCCAAATCTGGGAAATTGATTAAGGATTCTACCAAAACTCCTCAAACCACGGGATCGACCAATGAAGAAGTCGATGATTTGATACTAACTCCATTAGAGGATTTGATAAATGTACATGGATCAATGGATTCTTGTAAGCATAATGCCATAATTGATGATGAGTTGGATATGTTGCTCGCTTCATCTCCATTAGAGGAAACGTTTGACGATGTTGCCTGTAAGTTGAATATCAAAAGTTTCAAATTGTCTTTCAAAAGTGCCCAAGAACACCATGATTTCACCAATTTAGTATCCATAGATGTCACAAAATCAATCACGATTCCATTGGATGCTCCAATTAAGGAAAAGCTCAAACAAAAGAATGTCCCAACTTGGGTAATAACGCATGACTTGAATTTAAATTGCAATCGTATTGCAACTTCGACACCACGATCAGTCATTTCACCGATGGCTCCTCAGCTTCATATGCATCAGCCGCAGTTGCAACATTTAAGCTTAACTAACGGAGTTTTTGAATCATATATGACAATGGATGTAATTACGGAAGATAAATCACATTCCTTGCTTAATTGGCGAAATTCAATTACTGTCTACAAGAAAGATGTGAAAATCCTTGACGTTGTTGATGTTATTAATGGGTATTTCAGCGAATCTTGTAAATCCTATACTTTGCAGATTCCTTTTTTAAAGAATTTCTTTATTGGCTATATTGGATTCCTTGTAAATGGTGGCGCCATTACTTCCGATGAAAATTTGAAGATTGTACAAATAATTTACAGCAACAAGAACAATGAAACAGAGTTTGACATGGATCGTTCTGTCCTCCGTGCCTACATTGTACATGAATTTGATGTGACGGGAACTTCTGGCAGCTCGAAAATTGATAATGTAAATGTTCATGAAGAATACAGATCTCCAGCGGCACAGCAAGAAGCGACACCAGAAATTGACGATAATGAAACTGTGCTTGCGGATTCATCGCCTTTCAAGATGTCTCCAAACTCTTCAAGAAGTTGGGACACACCAAGCAAATCAAGATTGAAAATCGATGCTAGTCGTGCCAATATAAATATGGGCATCAATGCTGGTCCAATGACAGCCCCAATTTATAATGCAGAAGTCTTGAATAGGAAGATGCTTGATGACCAGGAGCGATTAAAATCACAAATGCAAACTTCTCGTCCTCCATTAATGCATTCACACTCTGTATCCAATCTAAATTTGACAACACAGAGCCATAATGTATCACCGAACCCAATGCCTAGTCATCATTCTGTTCCTTCGTTTTCTCCTACAATGCAAAATGCTCAAAATCCTATGGGAAATGTTGTGCCAAACAATTGTGTCCCTCCGACAAATCAAATCACCCCATATCAAGTTGCTCAACAACTGTTCATGGCAAGGGCACAACAAATGCATGTCCAACAGCAACAACAACAACAGCAAATGCAGGTTCAACAGCAACAACATGTTCAAATGCAAAACTTCAATTCACCTCAAATGCAACATCCTATGTCTCAACAGATGGCAATGCCACAGCAAGTAATGCCACTTCAAAGAATTTCACCACCTCTTCAAAATCAACTACCTCCACAGATGGTTCCAGCTTCAATACAGCAACAACATGCTCCTCCTCCACCACCCCAACAACAACAGCAACAACAACAATTTATTGTACCAATGGCTCCTCAAATGCAATTCCAAAATGTTGGTAATCCAAACATGGTTCCTCCTAATGGTAATGCTGCCGCAATGAGACAACAACAGCAAATGATGGTACAGATGATGCACCAACAACAGAATATTCAATTTCATAATGTAATGCCAGATATAGGCATGATGCAACAGAATCCACCAATTGCAAAAAGTACTCATAATGGTGGGAAGAGTACGTCCAAACCAAACAACAGCTCCTCCTCCAAAGAACCTGCAAAACAACCAATGCAAATAACTTTTGGACCTATCATAGGACATGATCCTTCCCATGATATGAAAAAGGTTCAAAAGGCTACTAAATCTACAGTTATTCATCGTTTCCCTACAAATGTACAAGTCATGTACAAACCAAAGAAGTAGTGGTACCGTAGGTACAATTCATTTTTTATATTATAATAATTATTATTATTTCTTTTATTATTATTACATTTCAGTTCTATAGAAATGGCAAATTTTGTACTATGTTCTGGCTATTTACCAACCACCGACTCGTTGTACGGCTGTTTTGTACAAACTTAGTAATTGTTCTAGAATGCGAGCACATTTGCATCAAAACCGGCCAAGCCGTGAAATGTAAATGTCAACAATTGCAAATAGTGCGGTAGTTAGGCAGTAATCGGGACAGGAGGGGGTGAGCAGTTGGCGAGAAAAGCCGCAACAAGCAAGCCAAAAAAAAATACTCATATCCGAGCCTTGCTTTCTGCAATTTAGACCAGTCAACAATCAACTAGCCAGTCAACAATCAAATATCCAACAAGAAATGCCGATACCATCGTTAAGCGAGAATGGACCGGATCCCGCTGTTCTCTCATCGGTGGTGAAAGAAAAAACTCATGAAAACTTTCAGAAACCTACAAATACACCTACGAAACAGCAACTGGAAGCCCTTCTTCGTCATTTCAAATTGATTTCGGTAAATTTCAAAGAGGCAGCATTGGACAGTCCTAGTTTCAGAGCCACGATTAATCATTTGGATTTACAAATAACCACTATTCAACAATGGTTGACAGCATTGACGAGTACGTTCAAAAAGATTCCGAAATATGTCAAAGAAGTGCAAGGATTGTGTAATTCATTTTTGGAGCATTTGGTACCTACTTTTTTGCAAGATGGGATTATTGATCAAGAATATACTGTTTCTTCACTACATACCACCTTGGATGGTTTGAAAACTATTTGGGGGTTGAGTTTGCAATCGTTGAATGTGAATACAAGATTTTTAGATGCAATTGATTCTTTCAAACGTGATCATATCCCAAAATATAAGGAACTAAGGAAACGCTTTTTTGAATGTCAATCAAAATATGACAAATACTTGAGCATTTATGTGTCTACTTCAAAATCCAAGGATCCGTTGGTTGTCATGGAAGATGCCAAGCAATTATTCGTTGTTAGAAAAGAATACATTCATGTGGCATTGGATTTTGTCATTGAAATTAAAGATTTATCCAAAAGTTTAAACTCGTTGTTGATTCGCTTAAATACGGAATTATGGAAAAACAAACTAAATGTGTTTTCTCCAAGGGGTCCTGTTGACCATATCAAAGAACAATGGGAAAAGATTCAACGTATTCAATCCTGGAACAATTCATATACTTTCGCGATCGAAAGATTATCCTCCGATATGATTGCTGCTAGAGACCAAGTAGAAAGCGGTTGCAGCTTGCAATTCCAACCATCACTTAATGCTAATGACTTTAGATCTACGGGGATAAACAGTCGAAGTTTACAAGACATCGATGAGCCAAGTATTGAAAAACATGGGTATTTATTTATGAAGACGTGGAGTGAAAAATCTGCAAAACCATTGTGGGTCAAACGATGGGCATTTATTAAAGATGGGGTATTTGGGTTATTGCTACTTAGTCCGTCGCAAACCTTTGTTCAAGAAAGTGACAAAATTGGTATCTTGTTGTGCAATGTGAGATACGCTCCCAATGAAGATCGTCGATTCTGTTTCGAGATAAGAACTAGTGATTTCACGGCTATATTCCAAACAGAAACTTTGGTGGAATTAAAATCATGGTTGAAAGTATTCGAAAATGAAAAGAATAGAATATCTGGACCTGGAGATGTACATGATGGATTGTTCCATATTGCCTCAAGTAGGTTCCCACCAATCATTGCTGAATTTGCATCTACAACCAATACCGTCATCGATAGGGAATTAACCAGCACGAAAGTTGTTAATGCTGAAGGTCAAATAATCACGTCAAGCTCATTATCGGGTCATATTGAGAAATTTGAGCAGTTTTTTGAAAAGTATATGTACTATCAAATTCCAAAAATTCATCCTCCTTTCATCACCGACACAACCAAATCATCGATCATTGCATATTGTTTAACATCTGCCACACCCATTCCCAACGCGTTAACTGCAAATATCTGGGGATCTGTGAATTGGGGATTATACTATCTTCATGGTACAGGAGACGACCCCACGATTCGCATGGAAGGTCAGGACATGGAAATGGTCAAATTTCAGGAAGAGCATCTTGGAGTTGACAAAGTTTACCCTGAATTTTATCCAAACGAATTGGTCAATTTAGATATTCAGATGAAAGCATTGTTTCAAACTGTTGTTGAACCAGGTGAATATTTGGTACTGTCGTTCAGCTGTGTGTGGGCACCGAATTCAAAACAAGAATTGAGTGGCCGTTGTTTTATCACCAATCGTCATGTATATTTCTATATGCAAGCGTTGGGATTTGTTGCATTGTATAAAGGATTCATTGGACGTCTGGTTGCGGTAGACTATACTCAGCAGCGAAATTACGATTTGATGAAGATTTACAATGTGGATGGGGTTATTAAAATGAAGTTATATCAAGAAAGTGCTAATTTGATTCAAAAGAAGATAGTGTATCTTATTAATAATGTTGCCAGAGACAAACCAAAGAACCTACGGGAAATATTGGCAGATTTTGCTGTCATCGAGAGGGAAAATGAGATTGAAAAACAAGATCAAAAGATTCTTAAGGAAATCAATCAACTTTCCCGAAGTCTTTCTAACAAAACTTTAAAGAGTGAAAGATTCTATTTTGGCAATGATACTTCATCGATTGAGCCAATACAGGGCAAGGTAGCGACTAAACACAAGGTTAATTTCACTTCGGAATATGTACTTACCGGTGAGAAAACTTATCCTATCCCACCAAAGGCTTTGTTCCATGCTCTTCTTGGTGATAAGTCGACCCTTTTGAAAAGTAGCTTTTCGTTTACCACTACGGAATATCTTGTTCACAAACCATGGAAAACTTCAAAAGAGCGAACAATGTACAGAGATTTGATGATTCCATGTATCTGTGATGGTAGAAAATATACCGTGCACGTCAGACAAGAAATTGATAGTTTGGAAGACAATACTTATTACAGCTTTACTCATTCAATGTCGAAATTTGAGTTTATGGTTGGTTCTCCTTACACGATAGTTTACAAAATAGTAATAATTGCAGACGCTGGTAGGAAATCTAGAGTATTTTTCTATTCCAAAGTGGTCTTTGATAAAGTATCGCTATGGAATCCAGTTGTGAGAAGAATCTGTTGCCAAATTGATACAAACAAGATGTGGAAATTAGACAATGGAATCAAAGATGCCGTCAAAGCTATTGGAAATCATGGTGTGATTGTCAAATCTGTTTATTTGTATGGGAAATTAAGTCATACCAATGATCCAGATACGATTGAACCAAGTTCTACAATTAAATTTAGCTTGGCATTCTTTTTGAAACTTGGATTGGGGAAGATAGCAGTGAAGATATACGAATCCTTGGTTAGAATTGTACGAACCATATTCCAGTTGTCCCTTTTGTTGCTCAAGAGTTTAAGAATGAATTTGTTCTTGGTGCTTATCATTATCATACTTGGACTTTTGAACGTTTTCTTAATTGGTAAAACCACTACTAGTTACTGGACAGTTAGAAGAGCCAATCAATTGGCATATGATTACGTTACAAAAGAACCTTGGATGTTACAAAGATCAATATATTTACAAGATATTCAGGATATGCTTCAAGACAATGTTTCCATTGACGACGACAACAGATGTTTTACTAAATTTAAAGAGAAGTCATTTGTCTTCAATTTTGATGCTGATACGGAATGGAACGATTATTTCAATAGCAATAACAGGGAAGTTGCCAAACTGTTAAAGAGCAGTTTTCAAGAAATTGGTATTAAGCGTCATGATTTATTGGTCAAGTTGAAAATCTTGAAGGAAATGGAGAATGGAATTATCGCCGCCGAATGGCAAAACTGGCTCATGAGCGAAGTACGAAGATGTGATTACCTAAGGGATAATATTGTTGATCAAATTAGTGGGGATGAGGGGTATGTTGAAGGACTCCGATCCATTAGTGAATATTGTTTGGAATGTAAAAATTCTCTTGCTGGTTTACTATAGGATTTAATACATGATAATTAGAGATGTTACGATTTGCGAAAAACCAATGTGCCAAATCTCGCTTCGTGTCCGAACCATGGCTCAAAACGTCCGTTATTGACCGTTTTCGTAAGGGGGGGACATATTGTTGGTACTATTCATAACACAGTTGGATAAACTTATTTCCGTTGTTAGCACACATTCACCCCTCTTTCTATGGTTGATTCGGATATCGTTTTAATTCGGATTTCTTCTTTCGTACTGATGTCGATTGTTTCACTAGATGTTGATGTTTAACTCTTTGATTAATAACCCCAAAAAGTATATCTGTCTGGATAAATGTATTGCCGTCGGTTCCCCCTCTCTCATCTCATAACTTTTATGGTTTATACTTTCAACATCTATTCCCCACATTTTTCAGTGTCGTATTTAATCTATGGTATAAAGTGCTCGGACCGAATTGGGTGCAACTCCGGAACGACGTTTGTTGAGCTGAATGGTGCGTCCCCAATCTCCTGAAACGCTTCCCCCCACCGCGAACCCGAGCGTCGAAACAATGGAAAAAGAAACAAAAATTTAGGTCCTGAGTGTGTGCTTATTAATATGTACTAATTATAATCAACGGTCGACTGAAACTGCGGCATCTACCAACATTTATATATAAAAGGGTCAAGTATCAGACAACTTGTCAATCCAATAATTTTTTACAATATTCTATTCATCTTATCATTAGTTTGTCCAATCACGTGTCCTTCAATTATTGTTCTATCACCGAACCATAAAAAAAAAGGTATTCTAGAACAAAGGAGAACTTATAGAACAACCTTAATTCAACACCACGAAAAATAAAATACAAAAGGGATCGATCTACATTAAAATGCCCACCACAGTTATTCCATACATTATTTCCGGAGAAGAAATCACTGATAAGAAATCGGTTCATCCGGTTCATCGTCATGATGATCCAACACAAGTGATTCATCAATTCAGTTATTTACCAATCACCGATGCAAATATAAATAAGGTTGCCCTGAACGCCAAGAATGGATTTAAGCAATGGTCGAGAGTTCCAATTTCAAAAAAAATCGAAATTTTTACCAAATTTAAATCGATTTTACAACAAAACAAAGATGAATTCATTCAAGTACATAAAGAAATCGGTGGTCCTGATTGGTTTGCCAATTTGAATATCGATGGTGTTATTGGTCAAGTTCAAGAATATACTGGACATTTATCTAATTCAGAAGGAGAATTGTTCCATTCTGACGAAAATGAATTTGCCTTAACCGTTAGACAACCTATTGGTCCTGTACTTTCAATTTCCCCATGGAATGCTCCAGTTCTTTTAGGTGGTAGAAGTATACTTGCACCTTTGGCTGCTGGATGTTCGGTGATTGCTAAATCCCCAGAAAGAGCTCCACGTGCATTATATTTGTTGGTTAAATATTTACTTGAAGCTGGTGTACCTGAAGATGCGGTACAATTGATCCATTTAAAACCAGAAGATAACCCAGCATTCATTGAGAAATTATTGGCAACTGGTGCTATAAAGAAACTCAATTTCACGGGATCAACAGTTGTTGGGAAAAGTATATCCATTACTGCTGCAAAATATTTCGTCCCATGTTTGTTGGAATTGGGAGGTAAAAACATTTCAATTGTTTGCAAAGATGCTGATTTAAGTAAGGCTGCTGGTAAAGACAATTGGTCTGCCTGGGCACATAAAGGTCAAATTTGTATGAGTACTGATCATGTTTATGTTGATGCTTCCGTTTATGATGGATATAAACAAGAATTAATCAAATCGGCATCAAAATTGGTAAATGATACAGATTATTTGATTTCCGAACGTGATCCTATTGGAAGAGCAAAAGTTCTTGCGTTGGTTGATGACGCCTTGGCTAAAGGAGCATTAATTGTATTTGGGGAATATTCTCGTGAAGATATTGAAAAGAAGAATTCCTTGGCTCCTTTGATTTTGGAAAACGTTACTCCAGATATGAAGCTTTACAAAACAGAAAGTTTTGGTCCAATTTTTGCTATTGAGAAATATGATGATGTTGAAGAATTAATTGATAAAATTAATGATAATGAATATGGTTTAAAAACGTCTATCTGGTCAAAGAATATAATTTCAGCTATAAAATTAGCTAAAAGAATTGAAAGTGGAGGGGTTCAAATTAATAACTTCACTATTCATGATGAACCACATCTTCCACATGGTGGGGTGAAATCAAGCGGAGTTGGTAGATTCAATGGTCGTTGGGGAATTGACGAATTCCTGTATGTGAAAACCATCACTGCTGATTACTAAGATATTCCAATCTTTATTCTTATTATTATTATTTTGTTTCTATAGTTCTTCTTTATAGTACTTCTAAAGACCCCTTTTTGATAATTGATCTGCGATTTCTAAATATAATGCAATGGGATTAAAATTCGGATTTTGCGCAAACATAACTTTATCAAACACATTTCTAGCTCTATTTGTCCAATTTATCAAATCCAAATGATCAACCTCATCTAATGTTCCAATATATTGACCCCATTTGGAACTTTCCACACTTACCAATCCATCATTATCTATCAAATATCGTAATTTATCCGATTGTTCTTGTTCGATTTGATATTTCATTATCAACCATGTCAAACTGAATAAATTATACCATCGAGGATTAAATCTAGCACCAAAGGAAAAATATTTCACATTGGGATCATCAACAATATTCTTGTTGAAATTTTTCATATGGGATGTGGTTAATTGGAAAATACTCGGTGGACACAATTGTTTCAACACATTGTTATTCCCAATTAACCCAGCAATAAAATCTGCACATTCGGATCCATGATGTGGTGTGGAAATAGTGGTTAATGATGCAACTTTGTAGTTTTCATTATCATTATGAATCTTGGATATCAAATATCTACTATCCAACCCACCCATCGAATGACTAATTAAATTCACTTTAATAGGTTCATGTTTTTCTTTAAATGTAACTTGTTCATTATTATCCTCATTTGACTTCTTATTATATATGGAAGATTTCGATTCTGTTTTACGTAAATTCTTGCATTGTTTTTCAATAAATTTATCAAGACTAATAGCTCGACTTTTAATATCTCCAAAGGCAGGTACTTTGGCAATAAACACCGCAGACCCTAATTTTTCAAGGGCTTCTTTTATACCATACCAATAATCCAATTCAATTAAACTTCTTTCGGTGTATTCTTTGGTTTGCTTTGAAGTGATATCATCTAATAATCGAGGAAGTGGGAATAATCCTAATCTGTCAAATCCAGAAAATCCATGACAGAGAATAATGGGGTATTTGGGCGCGTCATAATGATCTTTCAATGTGCAGAATTCGGACAGTAATATTCGGGCTGCTTTCTCACCTTTATCTTTTAGGTTTATGACTTTGGAATAATGCCGTATTGTCCTGAACATGACGGGTTGGCGTGGTGGTTCGTGGGGTCGAATGATATTAAAGTTGCTACTGGATCTCCCGTGCTTTGAAATTTTCTGGTCAATTGCTGTGAAAAAAAAAAAAAAAATTACTCGGAACCATGATCGCTAGATACGAGAAAAGTTTATAGCAGAGTGTGAAAGCCCAAAAAGTAGTACACTTATTCTCTTTATACAATTCGACTAAACTTTTCGTACAATATATACAGAAACTACCTAAAAAAAAGAGAGAGAATATAAAAACCCACATTACTTTATTAAATTATCTTCCACTAATACTTTTCATCATAAAATCTTTAATCGTACCAAAGGAGTTGATAGATTTCATACCAATACCTCTTGCCCAAACCAATGGGTAGAAATCAGTTGAGAAAACTTTATGTAATTTATCACAAATTCCCAACATAGCATGATTTGCTGGCCATGCATTGGCAACATATTCTTCCAATACCAAGGTAGATCCAATATCCATACCTCTGTCAATTCCCTTTTCCAAGGCTTCAACCAAAGCACCCACATCCGATTGACCCATATTCAAACCTTGACCTGCCAATGGATGGATGGTATGAGCAGCATCACCAATTAAGGCAACTCTAGGAGCGACATAAGTGTCAGCATGGGACATTTTCAATGGGAACCTAGCACGTGATCCTTCTAGAACTTCCACAACTGGTACTGGATATTTTTCTTCCAATTCTTCAGCTTTAAATTTTGATAATCTCCATTCAATATCTTTCAATACAGAAAAATCATCAGGATTTTCATCCAACACTTTGTAAATATAATTCAAATCAACTTCTTCTAAAACCATAGCAGCAGTAACAAGATGAGGGAAAATTTTATCATTTGTTTTCAAAAGAATATTTGCCAATTCTGGAGTACTTGACCACACAATGGTTGCATTATCTTCCGTCAATGGTAAAATAGCCAATGGACCAGTGGTTAAAAATCTTTGCCAACCAACAGATCTAAAATCTTCATATTGCATCTTCACGCTAGCAACAACTCCAAATCTATTATATTGCCAACCTCTAGATTCAATATGAGCATATTTACGCACGGGGGAATTATATCCATCTGCACCAATCAATAATCTAGTTTGTAAAGTTTCTCCATTTGATAATTTAACAATTGGCCAATCCAATTGAGAATCCCCCAGTTTAATATCAATTTCATTCAAATCATGATTATCTAGATCTGGTTGAGTAGGGTTGATGATTTCAACAACTTTCGTATTATCCTTTATTGTAGTTGTTTCATCTTCAAGACTTTCAATCTTGGCCAATAGGGAACTTTGAATATTTATAACTTCAATCATAGCCGCAAGAACACCTTTACCAATTGATGTCACATCGAATTCAATTCTTGAATCGGCGTCTTGGGAATCATAAGCAATGATTCCATCATATTCTTTAACTCTATCTTCATGAATGAATTCCCAACTACCAATTCTATCTTTCATAAATTCAATTGACTTGGGAGTAACAGAAACCACTCGATTGGTGTATGTTTCAGGTGGGTCAGTTTGGAATTTGCGAACAGGATCTAAGGAAAACCCTTCTACTAAGGTACATTTCAAATGTTTGGTCTTGGGGGAAGTTTTCAAAGCTGAAAGTAAGGTCAATCCTGCTGGACCTCCACCAATAATCACAACATCTTGCTTGGTTGTGGTTGCAAGAGTTCTAATGAATCGTGGAAACATTACCCTGGGTTGGATGGATTATATTGAAAAATTACAGAGAAAGGTTGTAATAGAAAATCGACCGATAATTTTTTCCCTGTTTTTTTTTTTTTTTTCAACCATTTAATTCGTACTCCTGTTCATCGTATAGAGAAAACCCTGTACGTATGACATAGACTGATTCACAAGGTTTTACTCCAGTATTTGTGACAAGTAGAATAAATTATCCAGAGTCATTGCAAGACATGATTATTTGTTTATGAACATATGATCTCGAATGCATTGAGAGTCCTTGGTCTAGTATCAAACCAAGTCGTAATAGATTGCTTATTTTTTAACTCATTATATTCTCTAAACAATATATATACCGAACCTGGAAAAAAAAGCATTCCCATAGTTAATACAAATCAACACTTTCGTGAAATTCGCTATGCCAAATATGTGATTTGAAATCCTAGTTATGTGGATCCGGGCTAAAGCAAACCATTTCATCCATTCTTGAAACTCTATTAAACTATAATACAAAGAAAAAAAAAACACACAAAGAAAGAATAACGGGAAGCTACTGAAAAGCTAATATCATTCCCAAAGACTTCCCATGGTGAAGGGTATTATTAAATCTCTATAACCAAAACAAACGCATCAATTTTTAGGAATGTTTTCCAATTTGACTTTACCACTTTCAATCCAATATGGATCAATCAACTTCTCTTTTTCTTCGTACATGTATTTGTATGACGTCTTGATAGTCCCATCACTAACACCTGTCTTGTCTGAAATCTTGGCAGACGGCAAATCAACTCCAAATACAAGTGATGCCATATAGATAACAGTAGCGGCGATAGTGGTTGGAGATCTACCTGCTAAAACACCAACTTCCTTACATCTTCTTGCAATATACTCTGCTCCATTGGTGACTTGAGTATTGACACCCAAATGTGAACAAAATCTTCTGATCAAATCTTCGGCCGAAGTTTGAGTGGTTTGAATACTGTCTTGGGTGTAATAAGCTGCATTTGGATTAGCTGCGTTCTTTTCACGGATAATCTTATCCATAATCTTGAAAACTTTACCAATTTCTTTACGTGGGACATTGGTCAAAGCCCAAATTTCTTTGAATGAACGAGCAACGTTTGCCTTTCTACAACCAATGAAAATGGAAGCTGCCATGATACTTTCCTGTGATTTACCTCTCAATGGTTTCTCATCATAGACCATCTTATAAACTTCCTTCGCACCATCCAGGACAATCTTTGGTAATTGATACCCATCACACATTTGTGAGATTTTAACATAGGCAGCAGCTAATGCATTATCCTTTTTATCCACTAATGATTTCGACTGTGCTCTATTTAATTCTCTTCCAACTTTCGTATTGTCAGGCACATAAGAAATCATGGTAGATAAATCTTCGGTATCTAACAAGGGGTTACCAGCATCCCCCACACGAGATGGATCATCACCGTTTTGGTCATCATTACTGAATGTTCTCCATTCCGATCGAGTATCGACAACTCGATCACTTAAAACTAATCCACAACTACCACATACAATGTCTCCTTCACTGAACCTTTCCACTAGATCTGGTGGGAATATTTTGCACTCAGGACATGTCAAAGTGACGTTCAAATTAGGACCAATGTATTCTTGAACAGCTGTTGATGTAGATGGTGACATATTGGATATTAAAAAATGTTGTATTAAATATATATCTGGGTGAATAAAAAAAAATAAAAACGATTAGTAATTAAATGGAATAAATGAAGATGTAATAATATGTAATGTAATAATAGAATTTATTGTGAACTCGAATTAACGGTACAATAAATCGTGAAGCTATAGTATTTAAATGGTAGTTAGTATATGAAGATGTGATGGATTGATTGGAGGAAAGGGGTCTTGTGTGTTATTATGGATGATGATAATGATGGATGTGATAAGGTCTGATTATAAATTCTTTTTTTTTTTTTTCGTTCAGTCATACATTTTTAAAACCTACAAGATTGCCCTTCATGCAAGTCGTGTGATTTGGTTAGATGAAGGGAGACATTGCAGGTGAATGCAAAAAAAAGAAATAAAGCAATAGAACCACATCGAGAGAGAGAGACAGAGGTTATATGTATGATTTAACACTAAACATAGGTCATTCAATTGTAACAAAGTGTGTAAGAGTGAAAACTAAACGATTGGGTTACCTTTTAGTATCACAAAAAAAAAAAAAAACTGAGAACATCTCTCTCCTTTGAGTTGATATTGACAGAAAAAATAAACGACCAGGGAGAGGATTGAACTCTCGATCTTGAGATTAACAGTCTCACGCCTTAACCAGCTTGGCCACCCAGCCCGTTTGTTGGAAGTGGAGAATAGCTGACATGTTCTTGAGACACCATAGTAAAAATACCATTTAGGCAAATTTCTGCAACTCAGGTATTTAATATTTCTGGTACAAATCAAAAACACCTTCTCTGCTTCGAATCTTACAGTTGATTATTATACAGGAGGATTATTGTTATCCAAAATATATTCTCAACCTACTTGTTTTAAACTACATAACTATCAAGTTCATTTTTTTATTGTTGCTGCAACTATTTATATTACAACATCTGGTAGCTCCGCTAAGTACGCCAGCAGACGATATTAAAAAAAATTTCAACACAACCAAATTATCAATTTTCCAGTATTTCCAATACATTTCTAACATCATCTGATGTAATCTGGGGAATTTATTTTCATTATGCCAAGTCCCCAGTTGTTCTGGTGCCTCGTTTCCTTCTAGTTTGTTCGTTTCTGTTGTTACCAGTACCAATTTCAAATTCTCCATAGGTATACTTTACGGAATTAGTAAATGTTGTATAATGTGGATACCAACTAATCAGGGGGTATATAATGACAGTAGTTTAAACTGGGGTGTACATAGTTTAGCACAAAGAAATTGACAATAGATTGTTAATAACAATATATCTACCTGTCAAATCAATGAGACTTGTTGATGATTCTCATAATTGATATAAAAATCAAGTAACTGTGGTGTTAAAGACAGGTGGTGACTCGAATATCGAGGATAAGCGAATGGTTTATTAAGTAGAAAATATACACCAGGTGAGAGGAATGTCTAATTTATAGTGAAAAAAAAAAAAAGTTTTGCCCGGATTTGGCAGACATAAGGGGCAAGTCCTGCACTTAAGCGCTTGACAACTATGACATGGGTGTTATAGCCGCATGGCAATGTGATTGATAGACTGATTTATTGAAATTATCTAATTCGTTAATACCTCCATAATCATATATCCATGAGGCTGGATATATAATAGAGATAATGATTTTTTTGGTTGAATCTTTTTTTTTGGGAATTTACAAATTTAAAGATGTCTAATCAAATTAAATCTGATGATAGGGAAACAATTCCATCGGTTAATGGTTCTACTATATTTAATGATGACGTCAAAGATATTTTGCTGCAATTATTGACAAGTGTGAATTTGTTGACTGGAAAGATACAAGATTTTCAAACTAGATTGGAAGTTGTTGAGAATAAGCAAAATTCCTTCCTTTCAGAATATTCAAATTTAATTAAGAATTCAAATGATGAACTGACTGATAAACATGATGAATTAGAGGATGTCTCACGGGTTAGTGTGAAATCCCTCCAAGGATATCTTCAACTGTCTGGTACTCGGATATCAATGTGGGCAAATGCTTGTAAACAATATATGAGGAACGATTTGGAAAGATCTATAAAGGATCAAAAACGCGCTCAAGCGAACAAATATGTATTTTCATATTTAGATGTTATTATTGCATTTGTTAAGGCATCAAATGCAACAGTTGAATATATGGTTATTCAAGAAAAAATGTCTGCAATAAAACCCAAGGCAGGTACATATTTTCGTAATTTTCTTGAAGAAATGCAGTTATTGTGCATTAATTTGAAACCATATGAGACTCTGGTTATTTTTATTAAAAAGTATGTGATTGAAATTGCTAAACAATATTTCCCAGATAAATTTTCTGGTGAATGTTGGTTTTATGATTCACAAGCTGATTTCTTTGGTAAGTTCGCTATAAAGATGGGTAATGCTATTTTTCCATAATCAATTCCAATTAGAAATTCATAAGTCTTGATGTATACAGTATGTTATTAACAATATTCAAAGGAAACGCCTTATTCTCAGCGGATTTCAATACTGATAAATTGGAATAAAATGCAACCGCGAGTAAAAAAAAAAATCATTTAACAACTAAGGCAATCCTAGTTTTTTTGTAGGATTTATATTTTATTTTGTTTTTTTTATTACATTTTGTAGCAAAATTCCTTTAAAATCAATCTTCAATCTTCAATCAAGACAGAACTTTTTTTAAAGAAAGAATAGCACGATTACAAGATAAAAATAAGTTGGATTACTAATACTTGGTTAGGATTTGTCTTGTTTTAAATTACCAGTAGAAATGAATTTCGATTTCCTGCTGTACAGTCTTTGTCCTTTTTTTTCAAACCAATGGCCAAAAAATTTCATACTTGTGTGACAAAATTATTAAAACCAAGGAGACAAAAAATTTTAAACTAAGAACGACAAAATTATTGAAACCAGGGAAAAATATTTTTCTACCACGTGACCGAAATGTTTTATACCAAGGCGGACATACATATTCCAACCAATGAGTGACAAAATTTTCCAAGCAAAAAACTGATATGGTTTAATTCATCATGATCAAAGCTGTCTGTCCTGGGTAGCAGTATTTATGTACTACTACAGCTTT
>JAJLZW010000159.1:0-23406 GCA_030572435.1 Candida labiduridarum | reverse complement strand
CGAATCCTGAAACTTCAATTCCTAGTGATTTCAAAGTTTGAAGGTCGAGAGTTTGTGACTATCTTTTGGACTTGGACCGACACAGAGGTTCGTGTTTACGATATATTGAAAGAAGACTTAAAACTGTTCTACGCCCATGCTGCTGGCCAGTTTAAATCAAAGTGGAATTGTTCTCATAAGGCAATTGTGACATGGAAACATTGTTATCAATTTACGAATGATGTCGTTGAGAAGGATCTTGAAACAGACCTATTCACCGGAAGAATTGTCGTTTCTGAAAAGAAACCCACTGAACAATTTGAAACTGTGGTTTGTTGGCTAGACGTTGACTAGTTGTTAATTAGGATTAATATGTGTATAATAATAAATCTCTGGTTTTCTATAAACTAATTATATAACATCATTAGGAAAAGATAGCTCATTTATATACTTAGAATAGAGAATCTTCTTTTCCTATTCAAGTAAACAGACCTTTTTCCTAATCAGGTTAAGAGTCACAATGATTGAATATCATGTGTGACCACATGACTTTCTAGATATGTAATGGTGTGGTTTTATTCATGCCATATGACATACATTACTGGTATTAAATTATTTGGTCATGCAAGGTGACCCATTTGACACCCACCGGTAGGAATGAATTTGGCCACCGAAACTTAGTATGAACGTTTTCTCTATAAATAGTTTGGATAGTTGTGTTGTACTAGTTTGGAATATATGCAAAAAGAAGTGTTGGGATATACTGAAATGAGATGGTTATGGTACACGACCTATCGGTCTATATAAGGAGATCGATTCTCCCGAGTTGCTCTCGGTGCTCGAATTAAGACCTAGAGGAAGTTTTCATAGAAGTATAGTCCTAGATACACGACGACACAATATACCAATAGTCCGCCTTGGTTGACAAATTTTTGTTTCCTAGGTTTAAATAATTTTGTCACACTGGTTCAAGTATTTTTGGATACTAGTTGAAACAAAAAGGAAAAAGACTGTATAACAATTTGGGCGACAACGTCTGATTGCAAAAAAAAAAATAGAAGTTTGTTTTTTTTGCATCACAAACACACGCCTATATATACTGTCATTAACAAAAACTCTGTTTACGAATATTATTCTTACTGATATATATATTTCTTCATAAGAATAAATAAAGGTTCATCGTGAATATGAAGATAGTTGACAAGAAAATCACTTTCAAGTTATGATGACAAGGAAAACTACCTTTCATATGATAACAAGGAAAACTACCTTTCGTATTTTATTTTTGTTTGCATTCTTATTCTTTGCCAAGGACTACGTTAATGTAACTGGTTCTTGATGATAATTATAATTCAAATAGTTCAGCTTTTCTCTCAAAACTCCAATCTCTAACTACCCTTGTTCCATCCCCCCCATCCACCGTATAGTTTCGAATTGTCTTGTATCACAATAGAATTCTATCTTGTAACGTTTCGGCTATTTAAAAGATGATCATCTCTTCCGCCGCCGCCCCCACCAACCAACTAATTACAATATTATTATTGACATTTTTAAAAAACGGAAAGGATATAATAAATGTTTGATTTTTTTTTTTAACATAAATTCTATTTAAAATCTATTTAGAAAACTTTGCTAAATAACTTACAATAAAGCAGCACCAACTAAACCAATGACGGCACCGAGAGCAACTTTAGCAGCACCAGCTTCAGATTGAGTTATAACAAGAGTACCATTGTTGGCGGCTTCAGAAGAAGAAGAAGGAGCAGCAGCAACTGATGAAGATTGAGCTCTAGTAGAAGAAGAAGAAGGAGCAGCAGAAGAAGAAGAAGGAGCAGCAGCAACTGATGAAGATTGAGCTCTAGTAGAAGAAGAAGAAGGAGCAGCAGAAGCAGAAGTAGATTCAGCAACAACAGAAGATTCAACTTCAGAAGAAGATTGAGCGGCAACGGAAGTAGATTCAGCAGCAACAGATGAAGATTCAACAACAGAAGAAGAAGAAGAAGAAGCAGAAGCGGAAGAAGAAGAAGGTTTAGTAGAACTTGATTCTTCAGTACTAGAAGCTTCAACAGTAGATGAACTTTCTTTACTTGAAGCAGATTCAGAAGCAGAAGCAGATTCGGAAGAAGATGAAGGATCTTCACTAGAACTGCTTGAAGAAGCAGAACTATAACCAGAACAAGAATCTTGGAAAGCACTGATGGCAGCATCAGCATTATTATTTGGACAAATATCATTCAAACATTTTTCAATAGCAGAAGATTGGGTTGAACAGATACAGCTCAAATCATTCAAACCTGAACATTTAGAAGCTTTTTCAACCTTAGCAACACATGCTAATAAACATGCTGGTGGGGTGGTAGCCAAAGCAGTTTGTAAAGTGGACACGATAGCCAACAAGGTAGAAATTTTCAAGAAAGAAGCCATGATGAATGATGAAAATGAATAAGTTGATTTAACGATAGACTAGATTCAAATGATGAACTTTTTTGGGAGTAGTTGAAGTTAAACAAAAAGGGGGAAAAGAGTAAAGGAAGGGTAGCAATAAAAAAAAGTGTAATGAAGTTTTGTTCAAGTGTTGGTGTGTGCGTGTGTGTGTGTTGGAATGGGAATGGGAAGATTTTTCGCTGTGTTTCTTTGGGGCACCAGAGGGAAAGCAAAACAACGAATCTCTCGGATAAAAAAAAGAAAAGAAAAAAAGAAAAAAAAGTACAAAACGAAAAAGTTATTTTTGGCAATTTTCAAGATTAACACAAAATTATAACACCCGCCGCATATTTCCCTCTTAGGATATTTTTTTCTCAATCCAGTAATATAATGTTTTGGTTTTTAATAGTGGACATAAATTTGTATACAAATGCGACAAATTTATTAGTAACAGTTGTCGTACTAATGGTAATGGTAATGGTAAAAAGAAATATTGACATTAAGTTATTATTAACTTTACTATGCCATATGGACACCAAAAAAGTACCTTGAACAATATTGGTCCAGAGATATGGCTAATTTTGTTGCGTTGGTACCAACATCTTTGATTGCACTAATTTGAAGTTTTGTCTACAAACAGTTTAAACAATTTTGTCGCACCAGGATAAAATCGCATAATGCAATAAAAGAAACATGTAACCAATTCTCAAACCACCAACAGTTGCAAAAAAAAAAAAAACAATACATCAATTCTGAACCTTTGAGAACATTGAGATTCTAAGTATTGAACTTAAAAAACCTTTCATGGTTATTTCAGAAAAGTTGAATGGTGCCTCTAAAACCAGTCTGAAGAATTTTTGTATTACCGTTTTCCTACGTCCAGATTCGAACTCTGGGTACAAAATAAAAAAAAAGTTCAAACAAGATTTCCTTAAATATGGAAAATACATCCCATTAGGCTATGGAATCACGAGGTGGGACAAATTTTGATTTCTCGAAGGCGGTTCAGTCGGCACACATAAAATTTTGACGACAATGTCGTGTACTTTTGATAACAGTCGTGTACGTTGGTTTAGTTATGGATGTTTCAAACGGATTGAATCCATTACACAGGTGATACAGCTCATTGATTAAGTGTTTTTCTAAATTTCCCTTTACTAATTAATAAAGGGAATTAACTGTAACTTAAAAAATGAGTGGTATTTAGTAGCACATTCTTAACAAACAATATGTGATTTGAAATAAATTACTGAAACTTTTACAAAGTTTTTGAACAAAAATAGAATATTTGTACCTTATTGATTCAAGCTGAAAATTATATTCTGCTAACGAATAGTAGTTATATATATTTAATAACGAGTATATACTACTTTCAATGGAACACTAGGGTAGAAAATCATTATTATCAAAATTTGCGTGTTGATTTTTATTTTTTGCACCTTTTTTTTTTTGTCCAAGCATATGGTTTTGTTAACCTAATCACTTAGCAAAATTGATAACTTCAAAGTCAAGGGATGCTGTTAAGGGGGGGTGGTGTCATTTACTTAGAATATATTGTCCACAATTGACACTTTCATATTCTGTAGGGTCAGGACACCGTTAAAACACAGATTTTTTTTTACACACACGCACAAGCTTTGTTCCGTGTCATTTACTACTATCTTAGATTTAGGGTTGATTCATTACAAGCAGTCACTGTTAGTATTGGATGTACAATACCAGTTTATTTTGATAAGTGGATATAGAAATTTCCTATACTTTGACGACATTTTATAGTAGTTTTTTAGATAGGGATTTTTTTTTTGGCTAACAAATGTCTCCAAAAAAATATTAGAAAAACAAAAATAACGCGGGGTTGCGAAAATATACACAGACACAAAAGCACAACAAATCCCCCCCAGAAAAATTTACTTTTTTATACCACTTTTTCTTCTTCTTTCTGTGTTCACCAAATAACAACACACCGATAAACAATCATCTGTCAATCATCAGTCAATCATCAGTCAATCAATTGTTTAAGAACCAATCAACCATTTATTCAGCAGTCAATTATTTATTGTACACGTAATTTCCATACATACAAGATTGGTATTTGTGATATTGTTGATACAAGAGGGTGACAGAAAACCAATATTCAAACAAACTGGAACAAGTGGGATACAGCAAGAGAGTGTCATGGGCTCAGATAGAGAGTTATGTGTTAGAGAAGGGCCGTCCAAAGAAGGAAATTGTGACACCAGTTGATGACCCAGGGGGCTATGGTTCCATCACCGCAACTTACTGCCGCGAATACGATTAGGTGAGAGGTCGGAGCCCCATAAACATCCCCGAGTCCGACACATTGCCGTTAAGCGTGTCAATAGCGACTGGGTGCGGGTTGACCTTCGATATCCTAATATGACACCCTATGACTTACAGTGTGACAGGAGTTTGACGGAACGATTGTCTTTATTGTTAACTACTAGGTGATACCTGGTGTTATCAAGCTGGCCGTAAGGGGGGGGGGAGGAGGTTGCAAGAGGTGATGGGACCAGGCGTCGGGGAGTAACCCTTGCGCCTTCCCGTGGCCGGTGAAGAGGGCTTCGCAGGGCCCACCCCGTCATGCCCAAAAAGGCGTGATTTGGGGGCGAAATGAAAAAACACCTAGGAAAGGGGAACCCCGGCACGTCGAAAAATGGCGTAGTTGGGCTAAAAACCGTATAAGGGGGAACCCTGGCACTTTTTTCCCCTACATTTTATATGCAGGTCATTTTCTTGAATATACGAACATGCTAATAAAAAAATAAGATTTGATATAGGTGCTTAAATCTCTTAGAAAGACGTCGAAGTGAACGTGGATTTTGATGACTACATGTTTTTTAGACAAATAAGAGGGTGAATATTCATGAAAAGATAGCACATGGTTTATCCAAGCCCACCCAGTACACAGCATCAATCAATACGACTGGCTGAATCTCCTGTGTGATAGGTTTTATCGATGACTGGAAGTATTTATTTTAATTTAGGGGAAGTTTTCTTCCCCATTATAGTCATTAAGGATATACAGTTTAAGTTTATATTCTTTCATAGAAGAAATATATATTGTTATGATATTGAGATGTTTATTGAATATAATGGTTTGAGAAACATACAAGCTGAAATTGATGTGAATTTATTTCCTTTCGCTTCAAAAGTACACCACTGTAAATACAACCTTTCTTATAACCAACCATTTTACGAACAGTGGCTCCTTTTAGTTAAGGGTTTTCTGATCTGATTGATGTTAGCAACATGTAACGTCACTTAAGAAGAATACAACAATTCAGAGATATGATGATGGTGATACTACCATCGTTAATCTTCAGTGGTTTTTTTTTTTTTTTTAAGTAGAACGTAAGTTATGAAAGAACTACATAGGTTGGATTAAAGGAAATAGATGTGCTAATTGAAAGAAGTAAGTCTCATGTGACTGAACAAGAGATGTAACCAGTATTGTTGAGTATTTTCGATAGTCCAAATCAAACTACTGTCAAAATCATTCTGTTGGTTAGTTTTTGTGGAAAAAAAAAAGCACAATTTGTCATCTTACCATACAATCCCATTTCAAATGTAACGTAACTTGAAACAGAGCAAAAGAATTAGTAATCCACTATTTGTTATTGAATTACAGTTTATAGGTAGTTTGAAATAACCCCTTATCACCCCTCCTTTGTCTTTCCCCTGTCAATGGGTCGTGAATCAGTTGAAATCACCGGATTAAAAAGTTACATAACCAACTAACCAAACCGTCCCCCCCTGAACTCCACACATTTACACAGTTCTTCAATTGTTTACTATTACGTTACTTTTGTTTTTTTCTTAGCCCTGTCATTTATAACCAATCATCATTGTCTTTATTGTCTCTTCTTTGATTTCTTTATCTCCACTCTTTCAAACAAGGGTAAATTCTGTTGAACTCATTTTAAACACGATCCGAATGTGTGGGAATTCCAAGGTGCCACCCTTAACTCTCTTTCCCAAATTTTATTATATTCAATTTAAGCTTAAATTGATTAATAATCCAATTTGTAATACTCAAAGTGCGAGCTTAGAAATTCTCACTAACAAGTTTTTTTTCTCTCACTTCTCACTCTTCTCACTCTTTCTTTGCTTGCTTTCTTTTTTGGGAGCCACAGGTTTGATTATTAATAACCTTAAAGCTTGTCAAACCTTATTATTATGCACATTGTGTGGGTAGGCACTGTGTAAACGGAAACTGTGGTATTGCCTCCACACATAAAAACTCAATTGAAAAGAGGAGGTGTATAAATACAACTTGAAATTCCTCCTTCCCTTCATCTTCCTCTTCCATTTCATTCTACCCTATCAACTCATCACTACTCATCAACTTCTTCTTCTTCTTATTTAACAATGTCTAAAGTTTCAATTGCTATTATTGGTTTAAATGGTTTCTTAGGTAAACCACTCATCGAAGCCATCAATTCTGGTTTATTTGATGATAGAATCGCTTTCCCAATTAAAGCCATCACCAGAACTGAACCAACGGTTAAAAACGATAAAATTGAATATATTGTCGCTGATGTGAATAATGTCGAATCTCATGCTTCAATTGCTTCAAAATTAGGTAAAATTGATAGTTTTATTGAATTAGTTCATCCATCTCCTGATCTTTTTGGTAATATTGAAAAATTGATTGAAATTGTTAAACCAAAGTTATTTATCCCATCACAATTTGGTGCTGATACTACTCAAGTTCAAAAATACGCTCCGGGATTTTTAGCAATTAAAAATAATCATGGTAATAATGTTAGAGCTATTGGTGATATTAAAGTTGTTGATATTATTACTTCATTATTTGCTACTCCTGGTGCTTTCTTATATGAATGGATTGGAGCATTTGGTGCATCTCCACAAGATAAATCTATTAAATTAATTGGTGATATTAATCAAAAATTCCATATTTCTAAATTAGATGATGTTGCTAATAGTGTTTTGGCTATTGCAACTTATCCTGATCATGGTAAGGAATTACCAGATATTATTAGAATTGGTTCTGAAGAAATTACTGTTAAGACTGTTATTGATACTTATTCAAAGAATCATGGTGATGTTGAATTTAAAATTGTTTCTGAACAATCTGCTATTGATGGTAAAAAGGAATTTGCTGATGCTTTAGCTAAAGCATTTGAAAAGGAAAGATTCTTTTGGTATTTACAAGTTATTGTTGCTCAAGGTGAAGATAATGGTTTATATTTCAGTAAATTGGATAATGAATTGATTAACCCAGGTGAATCATTATGGAAATGGGGTAAATTTTAAACATATATGTATTTATATTGCCTATTTATTAGTTTTTCTTTTTTTAATCTAATAAAATGTGTGTTCCAACTTTAGTATCAACATCACCTTTATAAAACAATTGTACATCAAATTGATCAATTTCCACTTTAAAAATCACATCAACTTCAACATTTAATTGTCCATTAAAATATTTCTTAAGTACATCCATACCTAAAGGTTCAATTTTAAGTGGTAATTTGGGAGTCTTGTATAATCCTGGAGGTATCACCAATCTTTCTCGATGTAATAAATGTCCTAAATTAATTTGATCTTCATCATGAGTCTTAGCAAATGCAGTATATATTTCAACCACAATCTCTCCATTTGTAATAGGATTAAATATAATAACTTCAACTTCGGAAGATAATGGATAAATTGTGGCACCAATAATAAATTTCTTATGTAAATCTGGTGGACTAGAAATTATCAAATTTTTAACATTAACTTGTTGAATTAATTCATTTAATGCCCAACTAGATGCAGTATTGTTTGTCACATCAATGGTTAAATTCTTACCCGACAAAAATGAACTTATGCAATATTCCAAATTTGCATGATCATAATAATTCAACGCTTGAATATTCATCTCAATAGTTGCATTGAAAAATGCTTGTTTTGGAATATGACAATTCTTGATGGTGATCAAATTAATCAATGAATCATTTTTGCATATCCCCAATGTTATTTCGTCGGATAAATCAATAGTGAAATTTGTAGGATTAAATAAGGTTAAATCAACCAATAATCGTAAATTCGCAGGTGACGATTCAATCAAAAATATATTATCAATTGTCAAATTGTTCAACAAATCTTGACTATAATCTAATACTCCAATTGTAGGTAAAAATTTCATCGATGGAATGACTATATGTTTGATTACTTTACTTTCATTCCAAAAGGGTAAATCAATGGTGATATCTTCCATTGTCGCATTCATATATAATTCATTTGTTATAATTTTATGATTGTTTAACAATTCATTGATAACAATACCCAATTGAACAGGGTTAGGAACTGAAAGATCCAATTTGCGGAAACAAGCAGCAATATTTAACTTATGATTATGTGTCATATTTAATTCAACAAATTCATCATCAGAACTACCTACCAATACTTTAGATCCATTTTTAGTTGCAATTGCAAATTCAACTTTAAATTGACTTATTTCAAATTCTACTTTGGAAGGTTTGGTAATAATTGAAACATCTGATTTACCCCATTGAGTATTCAAATTATTTTCAACTTTTAATTCCGATGAATTTATGGTGAATAATTCAATAGGGAAAGATTTCATGTTGATTTTGGGTAATTTAACTGCTAATTTAACAGGTGAATTATGTAAGAATTCAAATACCCACTTGGGTAATCCTCCTTGATTCTTAATTTGTAAATAAAATTCAATTGGTTCTTCTTGTAAATATTTCTCAAGAATTCTGTTCATGGGACTCTTTTTATCACCATCACTACAATCATCCATTAATGATTCTGGCATGGAAGTGATATTACCTATAACTGTTAAAGTGATTGGTACATGAGGTAGAACCACAAATTCAGAACTTTGCCAATTACCAACTTTAATTAAACTCCCATCACAATCTTCAAAATATAAATTCCAATCCATGGATCCAAACGGTAATTCAATATTTAATGGTAACAATTTAGTAATTATTGTAGCATCTGCACGAATATTAATTTCTTCTCCTCCTCCTCCTCCTCCGTTTGAATTAAGATCGAATTTATCAATATTCACATCAGGAACAATTTCATCTTTATTAACCGTGACATAATCATGAAACTCAACATCCCTAACCGTCCCTTTAATAAACCACGACAGTATCTCTATCTCTTTACTTATTCCTTTAACTTCCAATTTGATTTCATTATCCAATTGATAATAATATTTCAAAAATTCCACAAATCCAGTACTTACAAATTGACAATTCGATACAAAATCAAGTTGAGTATTTGTCAAATCTCCAATTTCAACTTCAATTGCTGGTGGTATTGAATCAACTAAATGTATAAATGGACTTTCCAATTCAATAAATTTCGTATACAATTCAACAGGTTGTAAATTTGAAATTGTTAAACTTCCAAATATTCCTGTGAATAATTTTATGGCATTTCTTTGAATGGAATTTTCAATTCGATTATAATTTATTTCCACTGATCCTAATATATGAACATCTATTCCTATGGGAGTTATTCGATCTAATGAAACTTCATTTATGTTTAAATGTATTGATTTATCTATTGAAGATTGTACATCATCAATAATGTTATAAATAATATATCCCAAAATGGTAAATATGACGAGTATGATAATAAATATTGAAAATATCCTAAACTTGACACTTCCAGTTCTACTGCCATGGGGTGGCTTATGATGAAGTAATAAGGGGGTTTCTTCAGTTATTGAATGTAGATCTGGAGTAATTTCTTCTTCGTGTTGTTGTGGTTGTTGTTGTCGGCCATGTGGAGATAATAGATCTTCAGCATTATGATTTAGATTAACTTCACTTGGTCTAGTTAGAGTTATTCTTGGTGAAGGACTTCTATCGATAACGTCTCCAGCTGTGATAGTTGAATCTTCCCACGCAGGGTTGACTTCGGATGCAGTCGATGCGTTTGGATCATATGATAATGGATCCTGATCTGGTAGGTTGTATTTGGTTGACATAGGGATTGAGTTTATAAGCTGAAATAGAAAAAGATATGGAGGGGGGAGTGGTTAAAAATTGATTTTTCTTTCTTCTTATTCATGCCCCCCCTGGACTTCTTTCTTTTATTGTTCCTTTATTGTTCTCTCTGATTAACTCTAATCGCTTCGCCATACTGCGCCGCGCCTCCAACACTCTACAACGGTTTTTCCTGGGGCCAAATTGTACAACGAACATTCTCTACAGTCTAAAACAAGTCTTGTGACGAATAATGGTCTTACAATTGTAGTAGGACATTTTAACAAAGAGAGTCATCACTATAATCAAGTTCATTAACAATGACAAGTAACTTTCCTTTAACATATGCTACTAATTTTGCTCTTCCTTTTCGTCCTCTCTCTTTTTTGTTAAATATCAAATATACGCGTACTGAAATTCTTCCCATACAAAAAAAAAAATAAATTTTCAAAACAACTATCTACCAAACAAGCAACCATATAACCAAACACAATCCACTTCATTTCACTTTACTTCTCCTGTATCACAATGACAACGACGAACAATTATTACGACTTGGACGATATTTTAGCAGAAGCAGAGAAAATCCCAGCAAAATTTAATTTCACAGTTCCTGGATTAGGATATCTTGAAGGAAATCCAGGTAAACCCATACATGAAAATACAAAATTAGAATTACCCCTCTGGTTAGCTAAAATTTTAGCCACTTTAAACATTAACGATAATGATGATAATGACGATGGTGGAAGTGGTGATAGTTTTATTGATTTGAAAGAACCAGAATTCATTAATAATAAAATCATAAATGCCATAAAGACAGATCCTGTGGCTATTGATTTACATACCCTAACTCCATATTATTATTCATTGATTTTGAAATGGGGTAATATATATGATAATGAAGGAGAAAATGGGAAACAATTAATGGATAATGTTATGAAATGTTTAAAAATTAGAAGTTTGGAAATTTATAATTTTAGTAATAATGCAAATAAAACTTTAAATAATGAATTTCTTTATAGTTTGGATGAATTTGAAAAATCATTATTCAAATCCAATTCGGAAAGTAATAAACTAATGAGAAAATGGTTCAAGAAATAATAATTTTACATTTATATATATATATATATATCGAATTAACAAAAAAGTTACACTATTCTATTCTTCATCACCTTCAAATAAATCATCCAAATCTTCTTCACTGTCTTCAATAAATTCAGATGAAAGAGGTTTCTTCTTTTTCCTTCCTCCACTTGTTGCTTGTTCTTCAGCTTTTCTCTTACTCTTACTCTTACTCTTACTCTTACTCTTACCATTACCATTACCATTGGCTTCATCTTCTTCCCCATCTGATCCTTCATCAGTAGTATTTCTAGCTTCTTCTTCTTCTTCATCACTATCTTCAATAATATTCTTCTTCTTCTTCTTTCCTTTACCTTTACTTTTCTTCCCCTTGGCATCTCCTTTCTTGGTCTTTTTATTTCTGGCAGCTGACTCTTCATTGAACAATTTTTCATCAACATCATCATTATTTTCATCTCCACTAACAATAGTATTTGACCTATTTTCTTCAGCCCATATTTGTGCTTGTTCTTGCAAAATTAATCTTTGTTTACTCATTTCCAATTCTTTCTCCTTAATAGCTTGTAATCTTTCTTCTTCTTTTTTCAATTTTGCATCTTCTTCTTGTTGTCTTATTTGTTTTGCCTTTTCAATTTTTTCTTCCATTTCAACAATCTTCTCTTGTGATTCTTTTAATACTCTAGTTAATGATTGTAATAATGTCGTGGATCCTAAACTTGCCCTCGCTTTTAAATAACTGGCTGGATATGGTAGACGATGTTCATCTTCTTCCGATGATAATTTATTTAAAATCTCAATACCATCATTCAACCCTTTAATGGCATCTTCAATATCAGCAATATTCCTCTGACTAACCGATTGTGTGGTGATAAAATCAGCAATTTGAAATTGGATAAATGTAACATTGTATAAAAGTACAGATTTTGAAGTTGACCTAGATGCTTCAACTGATTTTTCAGCATATTCTAATGCTTGTTTCAAATAAAGTAAATTCATTTCTGAATGGCCTCTCAAATACCATGCTCTTCCTAAAAATGATAATATTTTAGCATCAGTACCATCGGTATATCTAGCTAATGCAAGTTCATAATTTTCAATGGCTTTACCGAAATTTTTCAATTCACATAACACATGACCCAAATTCAAATACACCGATATATCATTTAATGAATCTCTAATTTTTCTTAAAATATCTAAACCTTTATTAGCTTGCTTATTTTCAATAAATGCAATTGCTAAACCTTGAGCAGCATAAACATTTTTGGAATCTAATGCTAACACTTTGGTAAATAATTCAATGGCTCTAAGATAATATTTCTTCTTTTTATCTTCACCACCTTTGGAATCTCTTGCCATTATACAATATATATTGGCTAATGAAATCAATGCATAACAATCATGTGAATCATGTTCCATTAAAGTTTCCTTTTGTAAAGTGGTATCGGCATCTTGCAGTAAATGAACTTTTTTAGCAAAATTCTTAATAAACCATCCATAAAATGATCTAATTTCCAAATCAGATGCATTTAATTGTAAAAGTTCTTGAATTTCTTCTTTAATTTCTTGTTTGGTTTTCCTTTCGGTAATACAACTTAAAAATAATATTCTTAATCTGGCTGAGAAATAATTTGGACATTCTTGAATTAATGATTCATAGATTGTCAATGCTTCATCTTGGTTGGAAATTTCTTTTGTTCTTGCCAAATTGAAAGTTAATGTGGTTTTCAAATCTTGAGGTAAATCAATCAATACATCTCCATCAGGATGTTTAAATTCAGCTCCTTCTAATCTATCAACTGCAATTTGGAAATTTTCAGTGGCATTTTCATAATTTTGTTTCATAAATTGAAGAACACCAATATTATTATAAACTTCCAAGGAAACATCTTTATCAACATATTTCCTTGCTTCCACAGCTTTATTCAAATATGTCAATGCTTGATTCATATCCCCTTTACTTTCATACAATTGTGATAAAATAAGGTATGCATTTGTGGCCACTGGTTCTTTATTGGATTGTAATCCACGATTGGTAGATAATCTTATATATCTTTCCAATACTTGAATAGCCAATTCTTTCTTCTTGATGGAATCTTGTTTTGAATATAATACACCCAAAGAATAATTTGCTTCAAGACAATTAACATTACTATTCAAGATTTTCTCAAAAGTAATAATAGCTTCTTCGACTGATCCACGATTATATTGTGATTGACCTAATCCTAATTTAGCAACAATATCATTATCATTTAATTTAATTGCTTCTTGGAAATATTTAGCAGATTGGGTGAAATCACCCTTGTTAAACTCTATTCTTCCCAACCATGTGGCACATTGGGATAACACATTGCTTTCATATTTGGAAATCGATGAAGATATGCCGAATTTAATTAAATTATCCGATTTGGTTATACTTGTTACGATTTTTGTAATAATTTTGGTAACAGTTTCATAATCCCCTTTAGCAAAATAATGTGCTGCCAAAGTTAACAACACTGTATTATCATTAATATTGGCCGTTTGAATTTTATTCAATTCTTGTAAACAATTCTTATAATTTTCCAAAAATTCATCATCACTTAAAGAATTTGTAAAAGTATTATGGAATTTTGCTAAATTTAAGAAAATTCTCAGTTTTAAATTATTGGCATCCAATTCTAAACTTCTTTCCCATGCTTGTATAGCGATTTTTTCATCTTTTAAAAGCCAAAAACATAATCCAATCCCCAATCTTGGATCAGGTTTCATCATTGGATTTAAAATCAAAACTTGTTGATATAATTTCAACGCATGGGAATAATTTTTCGATTTATTCAATAATGATTGTGCCTTGGCTAATAATGCAAATGCATTATTATTATTAATTTTCAATATTTGTTCAGCAATTTCACTAGCATGATCATTATTTGATTCGTATAAATTCAGCACGGCAGAACATAATAAATTTGAAATACTATTAAGTGTACTTGTATCTCTATCATTTTGAATTTTAAAAGTCAATCTTGATATACCTTGTCTTGCCAAATTCAAATTTTGTTCTTTATCATTACCTAAATTGACATTTTGTAAATAAAGCCATATGATAAAACTTTCAAAAGTAATTCTATCATTATTATTAAAATATGATAAATTTAATGCTGATTTCATGAATTTCATCAGTTGTTCAACTTTACCAATTTTAGCATATGCACTGGCTATAATGATCCAATATTTCTTAGGACTTGATTGGTCCGTTAATAATTGAATTAAATCACTGGGGTCATCTAATAATTCTTCTTGTAAATCGATTGAAACAACTTGATTATCAAACGGAACATCCAAAGTCTTGAGGGACTCTATTTCTTCAGTAGTAATGTAATAAGATATATCCGTGGGTTCTTCCATATCTAAAATAAATGGTGTGTGTGTGTGTGTGTGATTAGAAGTGAACAACGATGATTGTCAACAGGTTGAAATTTCACCCATTCATTTTTTTCTGTTTGTTTCTTATTGTTGAAAAATTTTGGTGAGAGATTGAAAGAACTGAGAGAACAGGAAAAAAAAAACAATTTGACATAAATACACGACCAGGTTTTAGTATGGGGAATTCAATTAGGGTGCAAAATGAAAGGTATAATAGACAGTTTGAGTTTTATATATTCAAATGGTTTATAAATAACTAAGTATAAAACCATGTGATAAACTGATTAACCGAACTACATAGTTAACTTTTAACCAAGGTATACGCGATCAGTACTGTAGTTACAGCAGCCTTGTTTCTTCTCTTTTTCATTATTGAAAAAAGCTCAACTTGATCAAGATTAATAGGAATACTTCCATCAGGAACAACATCTAGCACTTGAATATCATAACTTCTAATATCATTTGAAACAAGATAAAAAAAAGTACCTTCCCAACTTCAAACCCATTTCTTCGATACTTAATAATGAAATTTATTGTTCGTGTACATGGTGACAAAACGCGCAACCCGTTTTCTAGATTTTATTCCACGCGAAGGGGACATCAATTTCCAATTTATCAACCACAATCAACAATCACAATAATCATATCAACAGCCACACAAGGATTATCTTTTTGTTCTTTTCCAAAAGAACTTATATAATATCATTAAAATCAACCCCATAAATGACCACTTCATCTAAAAGGGGTCGTGATGACGATCTTGTTTTTGACGCAGCAGTATGTACTATCTACTATCCATCAGTTTCCCAGAGAATAAGCAAATCATTGATACTAACATTTTAATTTAGAATGGTGGTGATAGCATCCACACCCACATGACACAACTATTAGACTCATCATCCAATACAAAGAAACGACGTATGATGACACAAGTTCATAATGGTAATGTTCAACATGATGATCACCACTCAGATGGCTCATCAGGATCTGGTTCGGATTCAGGTCCAGGTTCAGATTCAGAATCAGGTTCAGACGTAGACTCTGGTTCAGACTCAGATTCGGATTCGGATTCAGATGCAAATGATGATGATGATGATGATGATGATAATAATTATTCTAAGGTTAATTCAGAACCAGCACAAGCAGGAGTTATTGAAAAACTATCATTGAAAAATTTCATGTGTCATGATTCATTTGAATTAGAATTAGGACCACAACTTAATTTTATTATTGGAAGAAATGGATCTGGTAAAAGTGCCATTTTAACAGGTATATTAGTTGGATTAGGTGCCAAGGCAACTGATACCAATAGAGGTAGTTCTATTAGAGATTTAATCAAAGATGGAAAGACGACATCTAGAATCACCATTGTTTTGAAAAATGAAGGACCTGATGCTTTCAAACCAGATACTTATAAGGAGAAGATAATAGTGGAAAGAAAATTACAAAGAGGTGGGACAAATACTTATTCTTTGAAATCAGCAGATGGTAAAACCATATCACATAAGAAATCTGATTTGGATGAAATGCTTTATAAATTTTCCATCACCATTGATAATCCTCTTGCATTCTTATCTCAAGATAAAGCCAGGGAATTCTTAACATCATCAACTGATAAAAATAAATATGAATATTTTATGGATGGGGCATTTATCACTGATATTCTCAATAATTATAGTGAATCTGCAAATAGTGTGAAAGAATTGGAAAGTAAAATTCAAGATGCTGCTGCTATTGCGGACAAATCTAAAAAAAAATATAAAGAGATTGTTAAAGTTCATAATGCTCATAGAACTAACGATGCTTTAAGAAATAGATTGCAAGTTTTGAATTCTAAAATCCACTGGTTTAACGTGGTGGAAATAGAAAAAGTCATGGCAAAGAAGATGGCTGATATTGAAAAAAACAAAACAGAATTGACCGAAATAGCCAATCAAGTTAAATTATGTGATGAAAATATAACGACATTAACCCCACAGAAGGAGAAGTTATCTCAAGAGATTGGTCAAGAAGAAACCCAATTATCCCAAATAGGAACTGAAATTGAAAACCTACGAACCAAAAGAACAGAAATCAAATCAGATGTGGAAGTGAATAGGAATGAAACTCAAAAGAATATTGTTGAAATTGAAAATTTACGTCAGGATATAAGTAATACGGAAAAACTGATCAATGCCGAAAAAAAGAAAATTGACGATTTACAAGGAGGAAGTAGAGAAGCTTTGAATGAAGAATTGGAAAACCTTAAAAAGGAAATACTGGCAAATGAAGAAGAAATTGATCAATTGAAATTCCAATACGGCAATCTTCGAAATGAGCCGGATCCAGAACTTTTTACTACACAGAAGGATATGGAAGAATCCAGGGAAAGAATGAACGACTTGCATAAACAGAGACGAGGATTGGAAAATGAAGGTTCTAAATTTGCACCTTGGGGTAATACAATGACACAATTGGTGAAAGAAATTCATAACTACAATAATTGGATCAAACTACCTATTGGTCCTGTGGGGAGTTACGTGGAAGTTAAAAGTGAATTCAGTAATTGGAAATTATTATTATCCACCGTTTTGAACAAAACTTTAGATTCGTTTATTGTCTCTAACGAAGCTGATAGACACAAATTGGATCAATTACTTCGCAAGCATAATATTCGTAGTAACGTTATTGTTAGAAAAACGGAAAATTTGAATTTTGAATCCGGTAGAGCAGATTCAAGTTGTACCACTGTTCTTGATGTATTGAATGTTCAAAATGATGCCGTGTTATATACATTGGTTGATGTTAATGCAATTGAAAAATCCGTCATATCTAAAACGTCAGATGAAGCTAAGGCTAATGCTAAGAAGAAAAATGTATTCATGAGTTTGGCACTTTTCAGAAATAATTCAGGTCATAGAATTAGTTTTACAAACAATATTTTTCGACAAGATCCCATATATTATCAAAACAATATGGCCAAGTTTGGAGTTTCCGATAAATCTTCCATGATTGAAGATATTCAACGTCAAATGGACGAAGAAAATACAAATCATAAATTATTGGAGAGAAAATTAAGATCGTTAAGAATGAAAATGGATAATAAAAAGGAAAATCTCGCTTCACAAATCCGTGCCATCAAGTTGAAATTGAATGATTTAAAGAAAAGAAGAGCCTCTTTGGAAGATCAATTAGAAAAAGAAGTTGATTATTCTAGAATTGACTCATGGAAAACACGAATTGAAGAAGATAATAATCAGATTGGTAGATTGGAAGCCTTAAATGAATCCTTAATTGAAAACATTAATACCATTCGTTCCAAATATAGTGCTATTCTGGAAGAAATAGCCAATACCAAGAAAGATTATTTCAAAATAGAAGCTATACGAAACGAAATCAAACAGAAATTAGTTGATGTTGAAATCGAAATTGAACAAACTCGAGAAACCAAAAAACAATACCTTTATAAAACAACCGAACTTAAAGAATTGATTGAAAATAATAAAGAAATTTGTCAAGAAGGTAAGGACAAATTATGTGAATTAAAAGCACAAGCAGAAGAATATTGTTCCCGTGATGAAATCACAATTTCTCCTCATGATACTGCCAAATCCATAGAACGAGATTTCACCGAAACTGCTCGTGATTTAGAAAAAGCAGAACTGGCCCTTGGTAGTTCACTTGAAGACGTTTTAGTTCAAGTTGAAACGGCCAAACGTGAAAGTGATAAAGCAGAAGAAGTTTTATCCATGGTTACTTCAACGGCACATAAATTGAGTACAGAAATGAACATTCGATTACGATTTTTAAACACCACTATTAAATCATCCATAGGAGATGCACAACGAACATTTGAAAAGGCCATGTTTCTTAGGGGATTCCAAGGATCGTTAAAATTTGATTATCATGAAAAAACATTAAAATTACAAGTGAATACAGGTAAAGATAATGATGGGAAAAAACGTACCGTTGATTCATTATCTGGTGGTGAGAAATCATTTTCACAAATTTCTTTATTATTATCGATTTGGAAAGTTATGAATTCTCGTATTAGAGGATTAGATGAATTTGATGTTTATATGGATTCTATTAATCGTTCTGTTAGTATTAAATTGTTATTGAGAGAGTTGAAACGATACCCCAAGTCACAAAATATATTCATAACTCCTCAAGACATTGCCGTGGTGGGGGAATTGGATGATAAAAGTGTTAAAATTCATAGAATGAACGATCCTAGAAATGATTGAAAAATCTATCACGGACTATTATAAACTATTTCATTTTTTCATTTTTTTTTGTATTAACTATGTACACGAATAAATTTGTAACTATTATCACAACTCTTAGTTATCTCTTTAAATTTCCCATATTGTTCTTTACTTAATGTTAAAATATTGTTTTTAGAATTCTTTAAAATATCCAAAGCAGTTTGTAAATCTTTCAATGATGCCATTTCAGATCCCAACACCACACGAATATAACTTTTCAAAATATTTGAATCAACATGACCATCTTGATTACGTTGACAAAATTTCAAAACATCCCCAGCTATGGTAATATCATCAGTTGATTCCAATATTCTAACAAATACTTGATTTTTAATTAAATGTTTCCTTGGTTGATTAGGGAAAACATGTGGCAAGGTTTTCAAATACATCATTGCCATTTCACAATTATTCAAATTACACAATGCTGAAACAATAAATATATGAATCAAACTATGGGAATTTTTACTTAAATGTAATATCTCCCTCATTTCCATATGATGAATTTGTTCAGTTATCATTTTTTCAAAATTTGGTAATTCATCCCTGAATAATGATCCATTGATTACAGCTATGGGACCTAATCCGAGTTTTTCTGAACTATAAACATTTCTATGCATGATGGGGTTATATAATGAAGTTTGACATATGTTGGATAATAAAATTTGATGAATATCCAAATTATATTTTGAATTGGAATAAACAATTGAATTTAAATTCTTTCTAATATTCTCATTCCTGGATTTGGAATTTTCCAAAATGGCACCAATCACTTTCTTACCTTGAACATTTGATTGATTATGAGAAATTACTAAATTCGTAAAACTTTGCAAACTTTGATCTAATTCATTCATATTAGAATAACATTCCACACGTGATATTAATAATGATTTAAAGATATATTGATATTGATGATAGGAATAAAATCGTCGGAAATACAGTATGATACCTTCAATTCTTGCCGGATCATTATTATTTTTAAAAATAATTGCCAATGCTTCCAATGTTGTTGTATTGATTAAAAATGGTAATAAGTTGTTTGTCTGTACTAAATACGTGGTTTCTTGGTAAAATTTAACATTATCAATCAACTCATGATATATTAACATTGCTCCAAGGTAATCTCCCTGGCGACATACAATATCCATATAGTGTACCCATGATTCATTAGATAATTGGAAATCATTATTATCTTTAAATAACTTATGGAGTAAAACAGTGGCCGCCCGTAAATTATTCGATCCGAGGAGATTATACAAAAATGTTTCAACTAGTTCGATATATACATTCTGGCTGTTTTTCAATATAAATTTGAATATTTTGCTAGTTGATGGTTCAGAATATAATAATAATTGTAATTGGATATTCACAAGTTTGGGGTTTTTTTCAATCAATTGATCTTGTTCTTCAATGGATAATTTAACAAATTCAGGTATGATTTCGCGAATGGAAGTATGAGTTATTGGAGTTTCTAGTAGTTTGCAAGCAATAGAACCCAGTGAATAATACCTTACTGACCGTATAGTCGGTAGTAGTAGTCGTTTATACATGTAGTTATAGAATTCCCTAACCACCACTAATATTATGAATCACCTTACTTTTTATGCAAACGACGTGTAGTAGGAAACGAAAAAAAAAAAATGTTGATATTGAGCCATACACACGAACAACGAAAGATTTTTTCACTTTTCACTTTTCACATTCCAATTCCACTTGGTTTTGTTTACCCAATCAATTTTCTTGTTGTTTGTGTGTTTGTAATTGCCAACCATAGCTTTCGCTCTTCAACATTAACAGATGCTCAGACTAGGATTATCCCGTTCTGTCCTTAGAACCCCCGCATTGAAGACATGGCGTCAAACTAGTGGTCCAGCTGCCTTGGGACTTCGTTCAACCCCAGTATCTATCTCATCAGTAAGATTCAACTCCTCAACATCATCCTCAACACCAGCAACCTCCTCCACAACACCAATAACCTCCTCCACAACACCAGCACCAACACTGGGAATTTCCGATAAATTAACAGCATTCGACGATACTACAGTTACTTCTGGAGTTGTTGAACATATCACCGATTTACATTCCGATCAAATTGGATATTTGCAATCCATTGGTTTAGGACAAGGTTGGGGACCAACTGCCATTATTGAAAGAGTTTTGGAATACACCCATGTATACACTGGATTACCATGGTGGGGCACCATCATTGTTGCTGCTATTTCATTCAGAGTCCTTATGTTCCCATTATATGTTAAAGCATCTGAAAATGCCACCAGAATGACTAAAATCAAACCAGAACTTGAAGAAATCATGAATCAAATTAAAACCGGAGATCAAATGGATCAAATGCAAGGTATGACCAAAAGAAGTCAATTGATGAAAAAACATGGTGTTTCTACACTTGCTACTCTTTTCCCAATTGCTCAAGTTCCAGTAGCTTATGGATTTTTCCAAGCTTTAAGAAAAATGGCCAATGCTAATGTTGAAGGTTTTTCAGATCAAGGTATTGCATGGGTTCAAAATTTAGTTGAAGCTGATCCATATTTAGGATTACATGTTATTTCTGCTGCTGCATTTATTTCTATTGTTAGATTAGGTGGAGAAACAGGTCAAAATCCAATGGCTAAAGGTATGAAAACCCTTATGACTGTTCTTCCTATTGCTTCTATTTTCATTACCAAGAATTTTGCTGCTGCAATTATGTTATATTTCACTGTTAATTCCCTTTTCTCATTATTACAAAGTACATTATTCAAGAGTGATTTATTTAGAAAAATTGTCGGTATGTCACCAAAATTATCATCAGCAGAAATGCAAGCTAATAATCCAGCTGCTAATAGGTCGATGAAAGATATGATTTCTAAATTTGTTGATGATAGTAAAGAAAAATCAATGAATAAAGCAATGGAAACCAATAGAAAATTGGAAATTACTAAAAAGAGAAAAGAAAGTGCTTCCCTGGGGTTCATTAAGAGACACTGATTGATTCCTTGTACATATATAAATACATATTCCTCCACTCCAATTGTATAAAATTGATAGATAAGAAATGAAAAAGAAAACTGTCTGTATATATATACACATGTTAAAACATAATGAAATAACAACAACTTCTGAAGGGACTAATAGAATTAATCGGCAATTGCTTTAGTTTCAATTGATGATTATCTTCCGCAAATACGAAATTCCCTGAGCGACCCGTGGGGATAGCCCAATTTGCTTCTTTTTCTTTAGAAGTGAATTAGAAATTCTACAATTGAACGATGTCATGATTTAAATCAAACACAATATACTTAAAAACTTATATTAAACTTAATTACATTTGCTAGATGGTAATAATTGTTAATAGTGGAACGATATGAAGGTTTTATACATTCCTTCAAGCGCATGCAACCTACTAAGTACTTCCAAAGTCACTCTATATCAATAACACTGGGAACAACAGAATGAATCCCAGATTAGAAAATCAACGAAACAAAATAGATCCTTACTCATTTAGTGGACACATATGAAAGAAATTTTATTCCATCCAACATTGGCGATGAGGGAAAAATTCCTCCATTTAAATACTTTCTTCTTTTTGCTGGTAGATATGGACAACCTTTCTCCTTGAAATTTTTTTTTTTTTCCGACAGGTCACAAAGCTTTTCAAAAATACCCAGCAAATATTCCCAAGATGATTCCAGTACAAAATTGTAACCTTAGTGTGTTCGATAACCCACTAAATGATAGGCGATTTTTCAGAGTAATTGGAATATGAAAGTGTTTACAATACAACGTCAATGACCATGTATGGAATATCATAATCATGATCTCTCTTGTAATAGGTCTTACATAGTGTCTCGCTATCTATATACACATACATCTATGTGTCTATTTCTTAACTGGCTTGGTATTCAATGGTTCTTCTAAAGTCTTTAAAATTTCTTCATCTTGAATCAGTTTATCTGTTCTGTAAAATTCAGCATCAAATTCAGGAGTAGTATATTTCACAATACCATGTTTCGTAATACCAAAAGTAGTGAAAAATTGGGCAATATATTCACCTTCTTTCTCAACCACAACATCATAAGGTAATAAGATTCTATGATTAACAGGTTCAGCCAACCCACCTCTGGATTTCTTAACATCTTCCAAATTACGGATATTGTAAGGGAATGGTTGATTGTTACATTTGCTTTTGAATTCGGAAAATATCTTATGTGACATCTTCATCTTCAATGCATAAGTTTCACCAGTCAATTTATACATCGATGTTCTATAATTTGAAGGTTTGG
>JAJLZW010000158.1:0-23413 GCA_030572435.1 Candida labiduridarum | reverse complement strand
CTCCTCCAAGTTCATCTAAAGCTCCTCCAAGTTCATCGGAAGCTCCTCCAAGTTCATCGGAAGCTCCTCCAAGTTCATCTAAAGCTCCTCCAAGTTCATCTAAAGCTCCTCCAAGTTCATCGGAAGCTCCTCCAAGTTCATCGGAAGCTCCTCCAAGTTCATCTAAAGCTCCTCCAAGTTCATCTGAAGCTCCTCCAACCAGCAGCCATAAGAGTAAGCCAAGCTCATCTGAAGTTCCTCCAACCAGCAGTGAGAAAGTTACCGTTACATCTGAAAAAACTACATCAGAGACTACAACAGAAACTATTACTTGCCCAACTTGTCCTAAGAATTCCACAGAATTCACTACAAAAACTTCAACAGAAACTTCAAAACATAAAACTACAGAAACGGAAACTTCTTTCAAAACGAAAACTGTTGAAACTACTGTTATTGTTACCACCTGTCCAAACAATGTTGTTACCACTGAAACAGTTATTGAGATTGTTGTCACCAATGAATTTACAACCAAGACAAAAACTAAAGTTATCCAAACTACTGTCGTTAATGAGGTTACTATTACTAGTACCGTACCAATTGAAGAAGTGATAACCAAACAATTTACCAAGACTATTGAAAGCACGCAAACTATCGGTCAAACTGTTACAAAGACAGTACCAATTACAACTACCCAAGTTGTCAAAGAGACCACGGTTGTCGTCAAGACTTTGACTAAACCAGTTACTGTTACTACAGAAGTGGTGGAAATTGTTGTTACTAATGAGAAGGCTCAAGCCGTCACCAAGACTATCCCAGTTACAGAATTCGAGACACAAGTCGTCACTAAGACTATTCCAGTAACTGAAGTTCAAACCGAAGTGCTCACTGTTACTTCTGTGGTAGTTTCCACTGAACAAGCCGTTATTGTTACCAAGACTGTTGCAACTCCTGTCACTGTGACTAAACAAGTCGTTACTAGTACGGAAGTGGTTGAAATTGAAATCACCAATGAACAAGCTCAAACAATCACACAAACAATTCCAGTGGAAGAATTCCTGACGAATCATTTCACCACTACTGTTGAAGTTACTCAATCTATTGGGCAAGTGGTTACTGAGACACAAGAAATTGTTGTTTCTACTCAAGCTACTCAACAGCTCACTGTCGTTGAAACTATTTTGACTACACCAGAAGTTGTCTCTACTGAAGTCGTTGTATTTATTACCAGTAAAGAAGGTACTACTTTTACAGAAACTGTTCCAATTGAGACCACCGTTCAAACCGAAGTACCAAAAACTCCTGTCACTCCTGTTACAACTCCTCAAGTTACTCCTCAAGTTACTACTCAAGTTACTCCTCAAGTCACTCCTCAAGTCACTCCTCAAGTTACGGTGTCTCCATCTCCAGCTGTCACTTCACCTACAATTTTGGAAGCAGCTGCGCCATCACCAATGGGCAACTCCAATATCGAAGTTATTATTGCTTTGGTCTGTGCTTTCTTTATGATCTAAGAGTAAATGCGTTTTATTTTATTGTTTTTGCTTTCAATTCTTTTTAAGGATGTTTGTATTTGAACATTTTTTTTTTCTATTATTTTGTGATACCGTTATTTCTTTATTAGTTTGACTTATTCTTGTTATTTGTTTCGGTGAAAAGTACTTGATTGTATTTTTCGATATCTTATTTGAATTTGTTAGTCTGATACCCTTGGCTTTAGATTATCTTGTTGTTCGTTTTTGATAACTGGCTTGGGTCTGATTTTATTATTTCTTTCATGGATATTTATATTTTCGGTTATATAACGTTGCTCATATGGTTTAGTATTTATATGAGTATAGGTTATATCTTTATTTATTTTGGTTAATTGTATATATCTTTTTCCAAATTGTTGGTTTGTATTGACAAATCACTAGTCTTCGTAGTTTGCAGCATATCACATTCATGATACCTTTTTTCACCCCTTAATTCTACTACCGCGCCTGTTGCCATCTCAGTCTAAAAAAAAAAGTAGAATTGGTGGAGAAAGAATAGAACACACCACACAATCAACAACTTCACCTGCTTACACTCTACACTTGCTAAATTAGAAATCTTGGTCTTTGTTCTTTTACCATGGCTATTCATCAATTCCAATTACTTGTAATATCCCTGTACCTATCAATTGTCGCTGCTATATATGCAGTCAAGTTCATAAAGCCGTTGAATGAGTTGCTACATTACGGTAAAACTTCTCATAGTAATGGTCCTCATTCAAGTTCAATATTTCACCAATTGATTGACTTTGTTTCGAAAAATTTAGTTGTTCGTAAATCATGGTTCACTCATTTTTATATAACCTTGTTCACCTTGACATCGTTGATTTTCCTTAGTTCATTTCATGAGTCCGAGACTCCAGATCCGGTCAAATTTAAGAATTTAATCTTAATTCATAGATTATTATGGGTTCAAGGATTGAGAAGACTAACTGAGTGTTTAACGGTTACTAAGTTTTCAACCACTTCCAAAATGAACATATCGCATTATTTCATTGGTGTAGCTCATTACGTTTTGGTCACGGGGGCAACATACTTGGGGTTATTAAACTATGGTTCCCACGAGGTTTCTGGCTATACCTGGTTTGACATTTTGTTAATGGTTGCCTTTGTAATATTGTCAGTAATGCAATTTTCTGTTCATTATCATTTGGCTTCATTGGTGAAATACACCATACCCAACTTCAAATATGTTGCATCGCCACATTATTTATATGAGATCCTCATCTATACTGTTTTGTTTATATTTTCACTCAAGGATGGCACGGACTTGGTATCGTTGACTTTTGCTTCCGCCTGGTTATTCGTTACTAGTAATTTGACGATCAGTTCTCTTGAAACCTATCATTATTATCAAGATAAATTTAAAGAAGATTTCAAGTTGAAATGGGCAATATTTCCTGGAATATTATAACTGTAAAGGTTGGGGGAAATGGCGGACTTGTATACGATACACTATGAATGTTTACGATTGTTCCATATTTATATTTATATGGGTCATTTATTTTATTCGTATGGCTCGCGTGTGGCAGGTCGCAGAGTGCGCGCGATAGAAGCGATTATCAGATCCAAAGCTTAACCTGATTTTTCGTGGTAGATTTTTCTTTTTCTTGTCTTTTTCATTTTTTCCTATTTAATTTTTTTTTTGACACTGAAGGCTTAGGAAGGCTATGTCAACTACCCACCATCACAGACCATGTTATTCCAATCTTCTACAACAGAGAGCATAGACTGTCCCATTACTGTACGTCTACAGGCATGCTCAATATCAATGGTGAAAGGATGTCCAGGTATTCCGAGAAGCATACCCAGGATAGATACTGTTTTAAATATCAGATCAATCAATGATTCACCTTTCATAATACGATCAGTGAAAACCCAGTTGTTAACAAGACAAAAGGTTATAGTTCCAACGAAATTTGGAAGTAGTGAAGCTCGGAAGGATACCAAAATCTATGAGGATCCTTTGACTTATCAGCCTCCAATGGGGCAGTTTTCCCAGAAACTCCATGGCTTGGATATCCCCATATTAATACCGATACCAAGAGACATCACACCCTCAGGACATTCACCCACTTTTGGAGCAACAACACTGCACTATTTGGCGGTTACGGTTTCATTGGGCCACGATGCAGCATCTGAATTGACTTTTCAAAATAGTTTCCCTGTTGCAATTAAAATGTATGACACTTTACCAATATACCGACAATACAATGAACCTATTATAGAAACCAACAACTCCTCAGATAATCAAGTTTTGGTTGAGGCAACTGTGCCCGTGAATTCCGTCGGACCTAAGGATGATCTAAGTGTCGTTTGCGTCATCAAAACCAATGCTGCCAATAATAAAGTGAAAAAGAACATAACCTTGAAACAATTGACTTTCCAAGTGAAGGAGGTTATTGAATGTTTTGATGGTGGACTACCTCCCAAGAGGGATTTCAAATTGCACACAGAATCGAAATATTGCACTAAAGAATTGAACACTCAAGGGGTTACGCAAACTTTCAAAATTCAATTCCCCTATGAGAATGACTACCTAGAGATGTTTTCCAAACCGCCCGAAATCACCATTGAAAAAGAAGTTACCGAAGACTTTTCTACAACCATTATAGAATCAACTAATATATCGAAACTCAAAACTATAGACAAACTACCTGAAGGGGTACCTGTAACAAATATTCAAGGATTTACATTACTGGGGACTTTTTATTCCATTTGGTTTGAAATAATACTTAAAGTGAAACTATCGCATGCCAAGGATATGAATATCCATATCCCGATTATTGTTTCCCCTTTCAACAAAGAAGCAAGTAAGTATCTCCTTGACTGGATTATGCTAGAATGCGAAATAGCCAAAGCTCAATTTGGGAAAGAATTCAATCGAAAGTATTCATCTGCCACAAAATATTCAAATATGATAAAATTGCTAGATCAATATAGACAACCTCCTACTATTTATGATCAACACAAACAAAAGATCAGCCCGTCGAACTCACGCCTGCAGTTGAATTTTTATATAGATTAAGTACTTCCTTAACACGTTTTAAATTTCGCTTGGTTTCGATTTCAGGAAGTGGGAAAGTATCTAGTGGGTTCTCTTGTAGGAGTTGACATTGGATATAAAAGGATCTTGGGGTAAGACCGGTGTAGTTTTTAAACATGCGGTAAAAGTGCCATTTCGATACCCCGATGTCTTTGATTATGGCGTCTATATCCAACTTATCTCCATTTATAGCTCGATTATGTATCATCGAACATGATGCCTCTATAAACTCTCTGCTTTTATTCCAACCGCTGAGTTTTTCTGGCTTGCATCGTTTACAACTTCGATAGCCCAGGGCTTTTGCTTCTTGCATCGTATCGAAAAACACCACATTCTTACGCATGGCTACCCGACAGTTACACGTTGGCCGACATACTATTCTTGTTGTTATAGCACCATATACGAAATGACCTTCCGCCTGGGGATCTCTGTCCATTATGGCTTGGTATTTGGAATCATCATCTGGGAACTTCAACATGGTATTGAGGGTTCTTGTTGTTGTAAATGTGTAAGGGTAGGAATAAAGGGTAACAAGGAAGAAGAAAAAAAAAAAATTAAACCAAACCAAGACGAAATAAAAGAAAATAAAATAAAGTCAATTGTCGGACCAGTTTAATATTTTTTTTTTTTTTGCGTGCTCTTCTTTACATGCGTTAGTGTGTATGTGTCTTACAGTTCATAAAATTTCATTCCTGTGCGACAAAATTGGTCATACCAATCGTTGAAACCAACCTCGCACCCAGGCAGACAAAATTATTTACACAAATGCGACAAAATTATTGGTACCACGTGATTAAAATTTATGTACTGTCTGATAATTAAACGGGGTTTGGATGCTATTGGTCACTTGTTATAAAATATTTTACTCTTGGTACAAATAATTTTGACAAACAAGAATAAAAATATTTCTCTAGGCCGAATACAGTTCCAAAGCTGTCGGCGACTGAAATACCAGTCTTTTTTTTTTGGCACAGTCCGACACGACATTGCCTGACTTAACACTTACTTCCAAACTAAACCTGCCTTGGTTCACTATCAGATTTCAATCATATCCAAGAACAAAAATCAAGAACAGCCAAAATATTAATAATGAAGAATCATTTACCTCCGGAATACGCTCCGACATCAACGACTTCATTCACAGTATCCACTGATGCTTCAATTTACAACCAAGAAATCACAAGAGCTTCGTTGGTTAAAACACCACTACGTAGATCATTGTATGACTCGTTAGCAGAAATCTATTCCATCTTGCCAACATTGGAAATGATAGAAGTGTCATTTTTAAAAGATTACATAACAGATAAGGAGAAGTACATATCGACCACATACAGATTGATACATCAGTATCAAATGGTGATTAAAATGTTTAATGAAGATGAAGTAAAATTGAACTTGTTGATAAACGACGTTCTACCTGGATTAGAGAGGGATATGTCGAACTTTTTGGATCTATTACAGGAAAAGTTTAATGTTAGTTTCCCGCATGCCGTGATTAGATTGAAGAATGGGTTGCCAGCTACGATTGAACAAATTAATGGGCTACAACCAAACAACGTCAATTCGAGATTGGTGGCAGAAATAACCGGGAATTTCATTACTTGTATGGATGCTGTCAAGTTGAATTATAAAACGAAAGACCAATTACATCCTTTGTTAAGTGAGTTGGTGTTGAGTTTAAACGAATTGAACGAAAGTTTAGAATTCAATGGGAAATCAAAACTTATAAATTGGTTAATTAAGATAAACAACCTAATGGGAGAACTTTCGCAAGAGGAAGCTGATTCATTCTTAAATGATCTAGATGTAGCATATAAAGGATTCTATACAACGTTAGAATAAACTAATTCACCTTATACAATAGATTCGATTTGTTCTGCGTATCCCAACACATTTTTGATAACAGATGCATTATTGTCATTACTTGCTTCGTTTTCATTCTTTGTGAAATATATAACCCCGTTATCAAATTTCCAATTGTCAACTTCGTAAGTCTCTTTCAAAGTTTTTTCAAAATTAGCATCCGACAACTCTTGTGGTAAATATAACAAATTTTTACAATTGGAAATTGGAATTGAAGTATAAGTCTTTTCCAACGATTTGGCAATTTCAAATCTCAATGCATTAATCAAAGTTTCAACGAAGTGAGTGTATTCTGTACACGGTAAATTCTTTTCTTCTTTCAACAACTTCCAAATCTTGATATAATTACCTTCCATCAAATTACTTTCTAAGTCAATCGGGAATTGTAAATATTTATCATTTTCAACATCGTACTGGTTGCAATTATAGATGATTTCCAATTCAACGTGAAATTTGGAAATCAATCCCTGACTCAACAAATACAATAAATATAAGGAAATGATCTTAGTAGTATCGGTGTTGACATGGGTTTTGTTTAAATTGCGTAATTTATCATTGGAATAGAATGGTCTTAATTGGGCAAAATAATTCTCGAAGCCAGAATAATTATTCGTTAATAATGATGACAAGGCTCCAATTTCCAAGATTCTTTGGGCAATTTTTAAATCATTGATTTGATCTTTCGTCGTGGTATTTGTAGGTAATGGAACCAATAAATTATGTTTGATTAATTCAATTTTTATAGGTGCAAGTAGTTGTTGGCAACTTTCATAGTCTCCTTTGTCGAAAAGTCCATATATTTCAGCAGTTAATTTTTGTAATGACATTGTTTTATTTGTTTATCTAGAGTGCCTTGCCAGGTTGAATGTGGTTTCTTTTCTGTCAGATATTTTATATTTTTGTTGGTTGCCACCATATAAAATGAAAGGTTGAAAAAAAAGAACGGGCGTGCACATACGTTCAATTTTATTTCCTACCTATTCACATAATCAACTATTTTTACTTATGGGCTGGCGTTCATTCTATACATAAAGTAAAATGTTACTTAAATAATAGAAAAAATGTAAGATATCTGATATATTAGTCACATCAAGTCTTCAGTTTCCAAATTGGTGTAAATGGTCTTGGTCTGTCCAATTTTTTCGTTTTTCTAACCATTATTCTTATAATCATGAACTTCAAACAAATGATCCTTTTTACCATCAAATTCATCCATGCATTCAATCACAGTCTTGAGATTATTCATTAAATTACTAGTAGCTACTCGAAGTACTCTATCACTAACACCAGAAAATGTCACCTTTAATATGTTGGAATCGTTCGAAAAATCCATGGTTAACTCATCGGCTTTAAGTATTGGGTCGGGCTCCAATGATGTGCGTGCTATTTTTGCTTGATTAGCCGTTTCAAACGGTATCTTTATGGTTAGATTATATGGATGTGGCATTTGGTTGGAATGGTTTGCTTAATGAAGTTGATGCTGCTAGATTGTACAGGGCTAATTTTTTTTTTATCGCCTTGAATCGATGTTAGAATGCTTTATTTTTTTTTTCGACCAGTCTCTCCCACGAAGAACATTTGGCAACACCTTGAATACAATTACAGTAATAATACATTTCAATTACAATAGAAATACACTATCTAAAAAAAAAAAAAAAATAAACTACCTTACCCTGCTAAAGCTAATGCTATGAACACTGAACTTCTTTAAATTATCTGAACCGTTACTATTTAGCGATGTCATGCTGCTGTTAATGCCATTTCTGTTGAGATTATTTGGATACACAGTTGTTGATGGAAGCGTACCAGACGACTTTGTTTTCCTCAACGTTCCAATATCTTGATTGGTAGTTGTCACAACTACTCCACTGGCATCGCCACTACTGCCAGAACTTGTTAGACTTCCGACCGAAGAAGAACTATTTAAACTGTTGCTGTGACCGTTGGCTGATCTTGACTCTTGTTTCTTTCTTGGACTTTCAGCTTGATTCAATGACGATCTGCTTGAGTTAAATGCTACTCTAGCGGCAATGGAAGAGGCCGAAGATGATTTTCTTGATCCTTGATCTTGCGTTCTCGCTATAGGTGTCAGCTGTTGTTGTTGCTGTTGAAATTCTTCGGACACCGAGGGCCATAATACATTTTCTGAATTAATAGGAGGTAATTGTGCAGATTTGGTGAATGAAAAACTCTTCTTTCTTTGTCCTGCTTTATAGTTTGGCGATGCATTAAATGACGATGTTGTTGAAATGACTGATTGTGGAGATGTTGGTTCTTCGTCTGTGTTCGAGTTATAAGGGGTATACGTTCCATTTCTAATGGATGGTGAAATTGTGACACCTTTGAGGTTGCTGTGTAATGTTTGTGGGGTAGTCGGAGTAGTTGCAATTGTGGTGCTGGTTCTTGGGGTGGTTGCCTGTTGTGAGCAGCTCAATGTTGCTGATGGTGGTTTGTATATGTATGTGGTGCTTGACCTGTTTCTTAGTATTGGTGGTGGCCGCGCCTTATATTCCGAAGGTAATGATTGGGAGTGCTGTCTTCCTTGGAATTTCTTATCATTTTGATTCTGCAGTGACATCAGAATAATTGGGCTAGCTAATACTTTGTTACCCCCATTAGAAATTCCTTGTATAGATGGGTCGTTGGGAGGAGCAAGTGAGTTCAAAGATGATTTCAATTCCAACAACATGGCATCATGGCTCTGCGATAGTAGATCTTTCTTCATTTCTTCGTACTGAGTGATTAAATCAAAACTCGAGGAATATTCGCTGGCTGCCCAATCATGTTTGTTTTTGATCTTTTCGAGTTCTTGTATCTTAGTTTCTGCTTCTTCTTTGGTTTCAGATTGTATCACGATATGCTTGATCAACTCATACAAACATCCGGTGCTTCCATATTGAAAACAAAGATGCAAGCAAGTATCGCCATTTTTATCTTGGATATCCCATTTTGCTCCAAATTCCAATAATAGGGTCGTCCCTTCTTTAAAATTATACTGGCAACTGTAATGCAAGGGGGTTCGTCGGCCATCCCCTGCCAACGAGTTCAACCATAGTTTGCCAGGGAACTCCTGTAGTAAGTAATGCAATGTTTGTGAATGCTTCTTTTCCATACATAAATGCAACACGGTTGTGTCGTCAAATGCTAATAAATCCAATTTGGTGAACTTGTTCTGCAAGTCATTCCCCAATTCCTTGTTCAAATATGAAATTAGATGAAAGCAGATTAAATAACGTCCATAATACGAAGCATAATGTAGATTGCTCCAGCCCAGGTTCTGGGGATCGATATTCAACCATAGGTCGGGGAACCGTGCTAGTATTCTTTTGACAATTGGTAGATTCCCTTCAACGATAGCGTTTCTCATACGTTGCAGTGGATCTAGCATCGTGACATAACTATGATTGGCTTTGGGATTTGGTTGTAAAGAATATGTCGCAAGACTGGAAGACAAACAATAAATATTTTATGATTATGAAGAGGGTGGGACCTGTTGCAAACTAATGAAATTAAATATATAGGGGGTAGAGAGAGAGGGAGAGAGAAAAGTGGAAGAAACGGGATCCATTCGATTTTTTTTTATGTATACTATTTTTTTCGTTTGTTCTTCCATTACTATTTATTTGTAAGGGGGAAACGCTCACGCGGACAGTGGGGGATTAAGAAGTTGGTTCCATGGAAGAATTTCTTTTCCTTCCATCATTGTGTTTCAAGTGGCGCACAAAATACACAAAAATATAAAGGAAGTTTAATGAAACTGGGCTCATGAACACGCCCTCTGTATGGCCACAGTTCCGGTAAGTGTCACGAGTTGTCTGTGGGCTCGAAACATCAGGGTTCATGGAGTTTTGTTAAAGTGTAACTCTATTGCGTCCCCCCTAAAAAAAACCACCTTTATTAATTTACGTTTTTCTTAGGTACACGAGTTTCACAAATTCTTGTGTGTTCGATGTACATTTTTCACTTTGTTTCCTTCGTTCTCTATTAATTCTTGGTACACATATAAGGTTTGTCAATTGCAATCAGCGAACATCACACAATATGTGCTTTTACTCAGGTGTAGCGTGCCTAGAAAGTGAGAATTTAACCCGTTTAGGTACAAGGCTGGGTGGTGAAATTCATGACATCAAACTACATCTGAATTAGCTTCATCTCTTCTTGGTATTTTTTTTTTGTGCAGACGCGTCTCGGTTCTGCGTTCAATTTCTCGGATTTAAACTTACGGAATGCACGTGCCTGTTGTTGATGGTTTTTTCCTTTGGGTTTGTATGTGAAATTATTATATTTGCTATAACCACTAAGCCCTTGTGCACGACACCCGAAGAACCACAAAATTTAATTTCCCTTTTCTCTCTGTCGCTCTCTTTTTTGTCTTTTTTGTTGAATTTACACACATACTCATACTTCGAGATCCGGTTATCAGAAATTAAACGGTGTACCTCTATTTCATTCCCGACGATAAGCAGAAAAAGATACTCCGCCAGCGATGCTGCTTCAGACGATATATGGTTTACGAATACTCACGTTATCGGACATACAGGGTAATTTTGATGTCTTGACAAAATTGTACCACGAGTACCAGCCGGTGGACGTAATAATTCATACAGGAAATTTCGGATTTTGGGACATCAATACAATCCACGAATATAAGGAGCTCAATTATTTAAAACAGATAGTGGCATTCCTGGAGGTTTTGGAAAGCGAGTTGATCCAACAATTGAATAACATGAGTAAAATAAGCAACAATGGCAATGCCGACGAAATATCCATATTCAAGAACAAATTACTATCGTCAACATCTTCGATAAGCCAGTTCCAGCAATATGTTAATGGAGAAAAAACACTCCCCTGTCCTGTTTACACAATATTTGGGCCCTTGGATGACCCGAAGATAATTGATAAGTTGCAAAGCAAGCAAATCGCTATCCCAAACTTGCATCTAATAGACCATAAGAATAATTACGAAATCAAAACGGTAGACAACGTACCCAATATCAAACTATATGGGTTGGGTGGCACGTTGAAAATTCACAGCTTGTTTGATAATGGAAACTTAAACTATTTGGGCGTGTGTGGTAAGTTGGGCGAATTATGGATTTCCCTATTGCAAATCGCCGAATTATACATGAGCATAACCAACTCCAAGAGCATCGCAGATACCACGAAAAACTCCACGATCAACATATTTATAAGTCATGTACCAGTTGTGAAAGCTCCGTTGTTGGAACATTTGGCAATTATAACGCATGCGGATTTCACAATCAGTCAGGGCTTACATTTCAGGTATCCAGTAATGGGAAACGGCATGAGTTTTGTTGATAGTATGGGTGGATCCGCCGGTTATGTAGAGAATTACCGGTCGAAATTTTCAAGACTCCGAATGATCTTGGGTGAGTTATGGTTAGTATTGAAAGACGAATTGTTGGAGTTGTTACTAAATTCGGATTCCAGTGAAAGTCTAAAGAACTTAATCGAGTTGGGGTTGAGTTTGTTTGACAAGATACCTGTTTCAGTTAATGATTCACTGGATAAGATAGTTCCATTGAGTTTGTATCCAGACGAGAATCAAGAAATGAACAAGAAATTGTTAAAACGAATCAATGATTATTACTTCCAGGCATATTACAACTTGTGGCATTTCAATTTATGCGATCATAGTCTGGAAGCCAATAGCAAACACAATGTGATGATTTTTAAACTTGATAACGCAGGGAATTTCAATTTGGACTACTGCTCGAGTCAGGGATTTAACTTCAACTTTAAATTACAAGAGAGCGATTCAGATACTAATGGGAAGGATGAAAGTGTTGGTCAAGACGAAGAACATGAAGAATATATACGTCAATCACACTCTACACACAAGCAGTACCGTGGAACTTCTCGGAGAGGCGGAGGAGGTGGTTCGCGAGGAAGAGGAACCAGAGGAAATGGGAGAGGTACATTTTACAGAGGAAGACGTGGCGGTAATGGAGGTAGACCATCACGATAATTGACAATATTATTAATAGCAATGTATATTGGTTGTTTTTTTTTTTTAGTGTTTTAAAATACCCACTGAATATGTATATAAATAAAGTACATTAATTTACATTTCTGGATTTCGGAATTTCGTTAATTAATACCTGTATCAGGATCCTCTAATGATGTTCAAAAGGTTTTTTCAAGCCAAACATTACTGGTCCTTCTTCCTTAATTCTGTACATAATCCAAAACCACATAGCAGCACCAACAAATTTGGCCCCCCATTTTAAGTGAGCTGGAACGTGTGGTGGGGCAACTGGGCCGTGCCTGATATATTTAGCATGATGATCACCAGCCATTGTAATTGATTGTCAAAGGTATGGTAATCTTGTCGATGTTGATTGAGATTAATACTAGGTTTTTTTTTCTACTGTCTCTCTTACATTCGGTTCACTTTGGTTGGACAAATATTTTCTGGTTAACACACGTACCCATTTTGGAAATCACAAGAGTTTTGGTCACGTGTATTTTGCAACCCGATTTTTTTTTTTCTTGTTTTTTTTTATTTCCTTTTTAAATGACTATCGATACCACCCTGACCTGTCTAATTAGTCGTTTTGTTCGATTACTTGCATAATCACAGTTTTACGTTTCTGCTTCGATATGTTTCATTATAACGTGGCAATGACAAATTAAGTAAACGTAGATCAAGTCCCATTTCTTTAGTTTTATCTGGCAATGCCTCGATTATTTGAATATTCCACAATCGCCTTTTTAGTCAATTTTTTTGTTTTTAATCAATGATCAGCAAAAAGGAGTGGTTATGGTCTCATGCAGTTGATCGTCTGGTTGCGTTGCCGAGAAAGATGGGTAATCGTTAGTGAAAAAGTTGGGAGGGGAGACTTGGTGGTTTTGGGCATTGGGGGAGGGGGGACCTTCTTCTTCACAGCCAAATCTTTCTCGCATATAAACCTCGGTTGGCGAGTTGGGCTACCAAAATTATTCGTTTGGGCTATTCATATTGGAAAATTTCAGGACTTTCTTTTTTTTTTTTTAGTCTTTTTTATTTGGGGGATTTATCCCCCGTTTCCGTTCTGTTCTCTTTCCTTTTTTTTTTTTTTTAATCACTGTTGGATTTCCAATGTTGTTTGCTCCCCCTGAATCTTTCGCCTTACGAGATTGCTAAGTAGAAAAGAAGATTGGAAAAGAAACAAATAGCTAAGGGGGGATTTGCGGAGTTTTGCTTTATCTTGTATATATCTGACAAAGTGAATTATCGCATGAATGAGAGAATCCCTTGGGGAAAAAAAAACCGTTGTGGCACTTTCGTTTGAAACGATAATGCACCCACGAAAAAAACAATACAAAAGGAGAACACTTGTTCGCCTTATTACTCTCAATTATAAAAAAAATTCTTTCTTGCTAATGGGTACTTAATTACAGCTCTAATTGGCAAAATTCAAATAGGGAAAAACAGCAGTTCATTAAGTCTGCGACTTACAGTTCATTTCGGAGAATACATGCAATGCATGTACAACGTCTAATGCATGAAGCACCTTATCCTACACTCTTCATTCTAACCTGAAGGGATAATAGTAGCTTCGTTAGCATACCGTACCAAATGTTACATGTAACATATAGGATCTGGGATGATTGAAGTTGAATATAGTTGTCACTTTGTGACTAGAAGACAACCGTGGTCTTGGGTTGTTAGTACTTGCCGGAAAGACCCCACTAGTATTGTCCTGCAAACTTAGCTTAAGCGAACAGTCACATTGTTGTTGCAACGACGTATATACTCATGACCATGATTTTCAAGGCGAGCATATCCATATTTAGTAATTCCTGCATGGTGCATTAAGATGCACGATGTCCTAAACTAGCTTTTGCTTATTCCCTATAACAAGTAAATGTATAAGGATATTAATTTAGTTAACATTTTGTTCTGAAACGTTGAACTAGATTAGCGGGAACAAAAGAAAGAGTTTCTTAGCAAATGTTTTATGTTTTTTTATTTGCCAAATTTAGTGGACAACCATTAATACAACATTTTTTTTTTTTCACTAGTGGTGTTTGACGAGTAAGATGCCTTGTTTTGGTTTTGATTTTTGATGTTAGTGTGCTTTCTTTGTTGGTTTCAAGAAGAATGTTTTCTTGAAGTTTTGAAGCAAGTATGATGACTAAGAACAAAAGTTTCATTCGAAAAACTCAACCGTTTTATGAGGTGAATTTTAAAACATGTTCAACTTTTGAGTTGTCTTTACTCTTTCAAGTTTTACTTCTTTGGCCCCCAAGCACCCTGCTTCATTTTTTGCTTGTCTTTTTGCAACCTTACGAAACATAGAGCGAGTAAATCAACTTTTTTTATATATCATTGTATATTTTAATTTTATATAGATCGTTAAGACATTACATTTATTATATTTTTTGGGAATATATAAAGGAAGGACGTAAATATATTAAATGAAGTTTAACTCTAGAACAAACAAGAATAAAACCCATCAAATATAGTAAACAAAAAATTGGTACTATCAAAAAAATGTGAACCAAAATTAAATAATAATCATTAAAGGAGTGACGAAGAATGGAAAAGGACATTATTATTATTAGGAACATTAAGAAAACCGTAGGGTGTGATGGAGTTTATAAAAAAAAAACAAAAGTAACAAGGAACAAAAATCAAAATCAAAAAATCAAACTAGATAGTAAATAAAATAAAGTAAACAAAAACCAAAGAACTGAATATCTAATATGTTATTGGGCAGATTCGGACCCGCTCATTGGTAGGTTGGATGTTGATGATAAGTAAGTTGGGTATTGTGGTCTGGTTGTAGAATGATCCTCTTGGCGAACAGGATAAAAATTCTCATGCTTCAGTGGAATTTGATGTTGTTGTTGCTGTTCGTGTTTAAGGGTCATCGATGAAGGTGGATGAGAATGACCAGTACTATTAGCAGCGACAAGTGGTGGTTGCAATTGTGGTTGAAGTGGTGGAGGTGCAGCATGGGACATGTGATTACTTGAAGCAAGACCAGGTTGCGCTTGTTGAAGTTGTTGGGCTTGTTGTTGTTCTCTAGCTTGTAATTCACGTTCTTGAGCTCTTCTTAAATCACGCTCATGTAATCTATAATGTCTGGTCATGTTTGATTTGACCGAGAACAATTTACCACAACCATCCCAAGGGCACTTGAATATCTTCTCGCCAGTATGGGAATAGTAATGAGTTTGCAAGGATGAGGGACGTTTGAACTGTTTGTTACAGATACGACATCTATTCCTCTCTGCGGTTTCAGGAGTCATATCATGAACAGTGGCAGTGTGTCTTCTCTTACGCGCTTTCCTAGGTGGTGGTCCACCTGCGGACATTTGTCTGCTTGGATCTAATAAAGGGGTCGCAAACTGAGAATTGCCCGCAACGTAGTTGGTAGCCAATGGAGAAACATCATAGGAATGAGGTTGATGTTGAGCGGAGTTTGGTGGGGTTGCACCGATTTGGTTCAACGGTGGTAAGGAAGGTACCAAGTAGTTGTATTGGTCAGAACTGAAGTGCGGAGTGGAAACAGTAGTAGAAGTTGCTGTTTTATCGGTTGGGGTAACTGATGGCACACCTGATTGTCTTGGTTCATTCAATGGGTACTGCTGTAAATTTGTGATGCTATTACTGGAGACAATTCCTTGGTTATAACCGTAGCTTCTTGATGCTTGCAAATAATAGTTCTCGTTTTGACTAGAAGAGTGAGAATGAGAATATCCTTGTTGCAGGGTTTGAGACGCAGGAGTTTGTTGTTGGTGTTGGTGTTGTTGTTGTTGTTGTTGCATCATCAATTGGAGTTGCTGTTGGTGCTGGCCTTGAAATTGCTGTTGTTGGTAGCCTTGAGGAGCAAAGTACTGTTGAGGATAATCCATGAATTGTGGTGGTAAACTTGATTGGACTTGAGAATAGGGCATATTGGACGATTTATCTGTTGAATTATTGGTAGTTTTATTGGGAGTATTTCTGTGGTTATTCTGATTTGGGCTATTTGACATTACTTGGTGAATACTTAATACATAGTTAGATTAATAACAATATGTATCAGGAAAGGTGAAATTTAAGGGTTTATCAATTGAAGAAAAAAAAACTTTGATAATTAAGCGAGTGAAAAAGGTTTTTCTTTCTTAGTTGATATGTTATATTAGTAATGTGGTTGGAAACAGAAGAATTTGGGGAAAATAGTCCTTCACAGTAGTTGCAAAACTTAAACTTGTTTGGTTAATTTTCAATAAACTAGGTGTCACAAAAAAAAAGGAAAGAAGTCGGAAAAAAAATACACTGGCAATTTGGTTACTTTCAATGGGTATTTATAGATGATGGAAAACCAACCCATGATTTTTGAAGACAGAAGAATAATCTATATGCACAAGGCATTAAACAGTTAACATTTCCTGTTTTACTCTTTACTAGTTCTGTGTTTCAAAAATTAGACTTTTGTTTTGTGTACGTTATGTTAAGCGTTAGAAACGCGCAAAGGTTATGTGCTTTTAGTTTTGTATTTTTGGAAAACTGGTTCTTTATTTTTGTGTCCTTCTTTTTTGAATTGAAATTAAAACCTTCGCTGCATCAACCTTGTAAACGAACCAAATCACATCCTCAATCATCTTGGTTTAAGTTTCACATCATCCAACTCCGATCCTTACATATATTTTTTTGTATAAAGACTGCTTAATTAAGCAAAATGTGCATTTCAAGGCGGGCCCATTAATCTCAGGACAACCCCAGGAGATAAGCAAACTGCCAAAAAATGTCCTAATGCATACTTAAACGTTTAATTGATTCTGATTAGCTTGGTTGTGAAATTTGGAAACGAATTGCGAAAATAAAATAAAATAAAATCAAACAAAACGAATTACAATTAGAAAATATAATAAAACGAATTGCAAAAAAAAAAATACATACTAAAAGAAAGTGCCAACAAATTTAACAATAAGAATCTTTTCTTAGACTCATGATGCATGTCAGAAAAACGAGCAAGAAAGAATGAAAGCAAGAAAGAAGGAAAAAAGAAAATTAGACATCAGAAGCGTCATTGCTGTTGTATTGTTTGTGACACGTGCACAAAATTGTTGTTGGTGGGTGTGCACTAGCTTTGCAGAGCGCTAACTATTCAAGCTCAATATGGAGACACTTGACGGTTATTATGTTTTTAAGGTAAATGAAAAAAATATGTAAATGGGAGAAATGTATCATCGTGGAATATTAAGGAAGCTCTATTTGAATCAGAATTCACAGGCAACTGTCCACATTCTTGTGCATTGTTTTGTGACATTTCCGTTATTGTGCGAATGGAAAATAATATTCCTCTTCGTTGCGATTATTTTTATTATTCTCTCAACCTGGATCCTGAAACATAGAGAACCCTGGTTGATGAGCATTAGTGCTGAGTTTGACAACGGACAATGTTGTTTGAATAAATAAAGTTTTCATTCTCTTGCTCTTTCGCGTATAACGCTCTTTCAGAAAAGGGTATTTGATGATGACTAATATTACCAGAAAACCTGGAACCCCCTTCCCCTACACATTATATTATAACTTACCATAAGTTTCACCATTGTCAGGTCATCATAATTTAGACCAATGGTACAAAATCGTAATGAATTAGATTAAAAGCGCCTCGGGCCGCAAGCCACGAACTGTGACTGGGGTAGAATACTAAGACTTAACTTAAGGGAACTTTTTGGAAAGCAGTTACCATACCACCCCCGCAACCTCCCAAAACGTCCTTTGGAAAACTTTCTTTGGCCCTGTCGCAAAGTGTGTACCCACATCTTTTTTTTTCTGCGGCAAACGGGTAAACTTCGTAAGCTAAGATGGATGGGCAAAAACAAAAAAATCCGATTTGTGCTAGTATCACCGGGTTGCTTTACCTGTGTTCCGTAAAAAGTTGCCAAAAAGATAGCAGCAATTACTGCTAATATTCCATCTACTGGAGATGCTAGTAAGGACGCTCTTCACGATAGCCAAAAAAAACACACTAAAAAGAAAAAGAAAAGGAAGTATTACGTACGACGTACGTTCGCTAGTCGGGTCGCCTTCTTGCACGCTCGCATCGACCTTCGCTATCACACTAGCTAAGCCGTCCAAGAAAATGCGCAACAGGATAAATAGCGTTGTCTATTTCATGAATTCCTAGTAATGGGTTCTTACACGTACGCAAGGGATCGACGTCTTGGAAAATTTCGAGATGCGACAACTTGGAACAATTATAATTACAAGTGAAACGAGGGAAGTAGCAGTTTGGATGCAAGTGTTTAATAACGGGTTGCAAACTGTGTGTATATGTATGTGTACGTGTGTGTATGAATTAAATATTATGTGGCATACGAAAACTGCAAAAAAAAAAAAAAAAGAAAAGAAAAGACAAGAACACGGCAGTGGGATCGCTATACCAGAACAGGGACAACCACGTATATACAAAGTAGAGATAAACTGACTGGTGTCGATTTTTTTGCTTTGGTGTTTATCTTTTTACCATGACAACAAAGTTTAGATGAGCATGTAATGCTCAGTCTGTTTTGCGTTTTCCTTGTTTGAAGAAGCTACAAACATGTATGATTTTCGACATTTCATTTTGAAAACAGAAAGATCTACGCTAAGGACCTATTTCAGACACTGGCCTGTAGCATTTCTGTGTTTCATCATCACATTGGATCGTTCGAGACAAAAATTAAACTGTAAACAAGCAGGCATTCTAACGTTTTTGCTCATATTGGGCAGAAGAAGAAAAAAGAGTCTCCAGTGCAACCACCGGGATCGCCTATGTCTCGTAGCGATCTTCTTGATATGATATGTCGCAATGAGTGTAATCTCGGTATGTTATAACCAATGCATCATTCTCGTTGGTGTTATGTCAAAAAAATTTGTTTGGAGTATAACATTCTGAATCAACAACCAAAACACACCAACTCAAAATGTGAAAGAATCGAACAGCGGCTTTTAGTGTAGTGTCACAGAAACCAGCGATTTAAAATCATGTCTAAAGTCCTATGCGCGGAGGGCTTGGGTAATAATACTGGTGCACAAGTACTATATAATGGTTAGTGTTTCATTAAAGAATGTTACCGTTCTACCTGTCTAGCATCAGTCCGGAGCAACAGAACCAGGAAGTGCTAGCAACCCATACGTGCTTGTTTGAAAATGTGCACGCTATTTTACAAAGTAATCAATTTGTGGATCTTGTATTTGTATCTTTGGGTGATGATTTCTTGGCCCGGTTCTCCCATTTTATTCACCTTTGAAGGATCCGTGGTTGCCACAACAGCATGAAGGAATGTCTGTGGTGACAGTCCCATGGAAAGTGAGATATAGCAAGTAAATCAGGGGGACTTTCTCAAAAGTGGGAAAAGAAGAGAAATAAGTCGATCGGGTCCAAGGAAGGAAGCTATCTGGTTTCAGTGTATAATTTTATTAACCATTTTACATTTCTTTTTTTTTACGGAAAGAAAAAAGTTATCGTAACCTTTCTTAAATTTTTCTTTTATCAGTCTGGCTTAGTATGAAAACGTAGCAATATTAAAGGAAAAGAAGACGAGCGTAATGAGTTGATATTGTGGGTACTACATAATAGAAAATGAGATTTTCTTAATGTGGTGGTGTTCTTCTGTATTTTTCAGATTAAAGTACGCAATGTGCAAATTCTTAAACGTATTGTTAATTTCTAACTGCCATATTTCCCACCATACATGCTATTGCTTCCAGCAAGCCAGGGCTGCAAATCATTCCGCGCTTCCAGGGAACAAACCAACCCCCTTCGATACGACTGTTTTTTCACATGCCTCACTACTACCAAGGGATATTACAAAATGCCCAATTACTATGTAGAATTATCAAAAGGAATAATTACAAATTATCGTCTCCGCTTTTCTCTTCTACTCTAAATGGCAAATTCTCCTATTCTTGCTGTTTTTTTCTTGGAGGTTAGTCATCAGTCTATGCCAATACAACTTGCGTTTGCTTCCCAATGGGGAATGGGGAGTCCTGTTTTGTTGATCCAAGATATTTTATTGATTCGCTGTAAAACAAATTTTCCAGTGACACAAATCCTAGAAGGTGTCAAAGAAAATAGAAAGACAAGAAAAAAAAAATTAGATTTCTGGAATTTTGGACATTGAAATTTCTTTGTGATAGAGTTTTTTGAGTCGTGTCAATCTGTTCAGCTATTGATACTTTCTTAGACTGGCGAGAGAAGGTTTATTGTTAGGATAACCACTCAAAACTCCATGACCAGCGAAAGAAAACGGATTTATATTTTGAGGAGAACCCTAGACTAAAAACGGTGAATCACACGAAAGAAAACAATCAACAATTCCTATATGGAAGTTCCAATTGATCATTCTCCACAATTGTTTTTGATGATTAGTTACAATACCATTCAATTTGCAAACGTACAATTCTAACGTGCAATGCAAACGTGCCAACATAGCTAATACCAAGAGTATAGCCCCCTCCCCAAAAAAAAAAAATAGTACAGTGGTACCCTTAGCAACACTAGATATATTGTTCAAGTTCAGTACGTATTCTTAATCATGATAATAGTCTATTGAACAAGCTGCGCTATTTTTATTTATGTTTATGCTCTATTAGCTTCGCTTAAAAGGCATTGTCGAATGTATCTTAAATATATCATGACCATGGTCACCAGCGTCTTATATGGCAAGTGGAGAAATAGCTTTTGTAGAATCGAATGTTGTCAGTGATCGGTTGGTAAAACATCAATGATCCTTTCTTTTTTTTATTATTATTTTTTGCAATAAGGTGGGAATTTAAGTGAAACCCGAATGAGATTAACTACAAACTTTTTTTTGGTCTCTTCGTTGATCTATTAACTTATACGATTGCTCGCACATCATGTCATGTGCTCTCAAGCTCGGCGGGTGAAATATTTTCCGGCACCCAATAAACAAGAAATTACACCACCATTCCTCAGATAACCAATCTTGATTTTTTAACTCTCGGAACTTTCCAGTATTCCACGGAATAATAAATTCAACGAAGGGTTTAAAAATAGATATCAACAATGTAAGCACAATGTAAACATCATGCGAGTTGTAAGCGAATTGAAATTAAAACATCGGGCAATACTCAGCATGAGATCGTTATTGTCATCAAATTCCATGGCAGAGACGAGGCAGAGAGGTGGAGTAATGACATCATCAATTGATTAAAATATCTTCCATTGACAACCAGAAACTCTCGAGAGCGATGTTGATAATTAATGATAGAGCCTTGTTTAACAAATTGCACCCAAATTTTTATATTAAAATTTTAACTTGTCCACAAAGGTCCCCAAGCCACGGAAACCTCTCTGAGCCATGCTGTGCCCTCTTTTCTTTGTCTGTATGTCGTTTCATACTATCAGGACAAGATTTGGTTGCCAGCCTGCCCGAGATTGAAATTTCTCAAATCGCCGAATTTATCGCTTCCGCAATGTAACTGTTTGCCGGTCAACTAATTTCACCGTTTCATAGTCGAATTTTTTTGTTGTTTCCCGTCTGTTTTACGCAGGGGAGGGAATAAACCGATCGCCACCTGCAGCATTGAATTTAGATCAGTTGGTTATCCATTATTCTACTTTTTCGTTGAGATTCAGATCTCCTCTCCTACCTTCACCATTTTGTTGTTCTTCGAAGAGTTTAGTAGCACGATAAGCCCTGCCAATAGAAAATCATTATAATTGCTAGAGAAACATGGTGGCGCTCTGATTTAATCCTAAAAATAGAACGTCCCTTCACGATCCGAGAGCAAAAGGGAGAGGTGTGATCTAAAAATAGGGTTACATTTGGGAGATCAAAAAATCAAAAAATCAAAAAAAAAGTGTCGCACCGTTTATCACCGACAGAATTGTTAACCAGCCTTCTTCTTTCTATGTCACTACGTAATTGCTATGTGACATCGGAATTTGCAACTAAAATGTCGCACCCGAAAGGAACAAATAAGACAGGAGAGAGAACAATAGCGGAGCACAGTGATGTAACTTCGGCAACCTGGCTTATTGCAAGCAAATCAATTACATAACCTTTTTCATTAAATTACTTACATGAAGATTAATAAAGGTTCAAAGGAAAAATCAATGAAATTAAAAAAAAAAACATGACCGAAGGTTCCAGTGATTCAATATCTACGATCGTACAAAAACAAAACTTACAACCAGCACAAATCATAATAATCATGAATCAGTTAATCCCTCACTTCTCCCCCTTTTTCCACACATGTCCAACATCATTGGTCCGAATAATATCCTTTGTTTCATTAAAGTACAAAATCAAACAATGCATGCCATTTACTAAATTGATAGATGCCAGGAGTATTTAAACAGGGGAAATTGACATCCCAAGAAATTATTTTTCATCTGTAATTTTCTTGTCCTACCACAATCAATCACGAAAACATTTGCATACAACCCCGAAAACAATTCTACGCATTTCATAATGAAATATTCCACACTTATTACATTCGCTACTTTGTTAGCTTCTTCATTGGGGGCAACTATCCCAACGGAGAACTTTTCAACGTTGAGTCCTTCCGCTCATGCCCCATCTGGTGCCACTACTAATTTAAATATCACTTTTGGTATCCAAATCGTTACTGTTGAATCTGCTGAACAACTTTCAACTGATACTGCTACTTCTACTTTAACTAGAAATAAGAGAGCCGAAGCTACCCCAGTGCAACAAATAAGTGATGGTCAAATTCAACACCAAACTACTGCTGCTGCTTCTGTAGTTCAACAAATCAGTGATGGTCAAATCCAACATCAAACTACTGCTGCTGCTGTTGTTCAACAAATCAGTGATGGACAAATACAACATCAAACCACTGCTGCCGTAGTACAACAAATAAGTGATGGTCAAATTCAACATCAAACTACTGCTGCTGTTGTGCAACAAATTTCAGACGGTCAAATACAACATCAAACCACTGCTGCCGTAGTACAACAAATAAGTGATGGTCAAATTCAACATCAAACTACTGCTGCTGTTGTGCAACAAATTTCAG
>JAJLZW010000157.1:0-23494 GCA_030572435.1 Candida labiduridarum | reverse complement strand
GGTTAAGGAGAAAGACTTGAAATCTTTTGGGCTCTGCCCGCGCAGGTTCGAGTCCTGCAGTTGTCGTTATGTTTTTGCAACCATTTATGTGGCAAAATCAATTTTCCTTTTTTTTCCCAACTCATATCTTTTTTTATTACTTCTCTATATTCATATCTACTACTACGGAAACTGTCCTTTTCTTAAACCTATATATCCATCCGGCGCAGTACTAATGTCTTTCCAAATCGCAGGCATCTCTCCACCTTCATATCCTTGTTCACCGACGAGATTGCCCCACCACAACAACGGATGTGGGTGATACTGTACTGTGAAGAATATCAATAATGCACTGAAGGCAACCCCAGCAGAAAGTGCACTGGTCAAGATGTAGTTGTACTTCTCCCACCAAAGGAGATAGTTGCGTTTGATCTCAAACATGAAGATGTATGATATGTACAATCCTCCGGTGTAGTACAGGAGATTGTAAGGTGCGAAATCCAAAAACCCGCCAATGATCACCGTGGGTTGGAAATACTTGAAGAGTCTTCGTGGACCATTGTTCTTTAACCACACACAGGGGAACACCAAGAGCACGCCAAGGAGGAAACACCATTTGAGTACGGGGTACAACCCGCTAAACACCTTGGCTGGTCCGATCTCACCATACTGGACACTGGAATAAAAGTACGTGTTGGCACCGGGACATTTCAACTTGTCCTTCTGGTGTGGATCGCAGATGTCGGGAACATTGTCCAATTGCCAGTTGGCCACACCTAATGCAATGACTATGTTGAGGAGCGTGGACAACATCTGACCCTTGAAGATTGCCCTGGGTGGGATTTTGGAATAGTGCGCTAGTTTCTGGTCTGTGATATAGTTGCTTGCTTGACTGTCGATGTTGTAGCCGTACGCTTTCAAAGTGATCAAGGCGATTCCCGAGTTGGGGATGGCATATCCGACAATCAACTCCACTAGCACGTTCAACCCAAAGGAGAACCCCGTGACCGAGGCAATGGACGTCAACGGAATCAAGAAGACAAAGTTGATGGCGATGGCGAAGAAGATCCCCCACACTGGCGTTTCCGCAGGGTAGAATAGCACGGCAGATACGGCAAACACAGTACTCACTAGCAAAATCGCGACAAACCACCAGTTGGGCACATCGTCGTATTTAGACATCATCTTGCAATGCGGGTCTTCCAAATACCGTCCGTAGAGGTTGCTGTCGTGTTGTTCCTTTGTATGGAACGCATCGGTGATGGACGTCCACACATTGACAAAGCTGGACTTCATCGACTCCCACTCGGTGAACACATGGTACAATATGGCAAACGGGTAGAGACAGAAGTAGGCACCGTAGACCACCAAGTTGGCTGCTGTGAAATAGGGAGGTCCCACTTGCTGGTACTTTTCGTTGTCAAATAGCTTCTTCTCGTCGAGGATATCATGCACGTTGTAAAGCTGTGCCTTGTTGTTGTAGAGCCGGTTCGAATTTATGGGGAGATACGCTGTCCAGTTGTTGTTGGTGTAATACACCACCAAAATAACGAGGAACCCAAGGAACGTGCCGATGTACTTGTTGGCATACGTGTAGAACGGCACCACCATACTGTTGCTACCAAGGACATTCCAGTCGAAAGACGGTATGGGATTCAACCCTAGCCCTACATTGGAACCTGTGACATTGACTAAGTGGATCAGATTGGGAGCAAACCATGTGGGCCAATTGAACAACGACAATGCTTTGAAAAGGTACGACGGCACCCAATTGTATACAAAACTAGCAAAGAACACCACCATAAAGAAGGAGTATCGTGAGATGCGCCACCCGTGCACGGCATTGTTCTCGTCCTGGTTCATCAACGCCTTGTTCAATGCAATGGTGGGGAGGATGGTCGGCCAGATTGCCCTACTGGGATACACACACACTTTCTTCATGATCATGGCAAAACTGAAACCTAGGAGCTGTGTGGACAATGTGAACAAGATCTGGAATGTCCATGTCACCCATTTCAATCCGTAGAACCGATCTAGCTTCATCACAAATATGTTGTTGATCAGGTACGGTGTGGACGCCGAGCACAGGTATATGATGGTGCTCAACATCATCTCCTTGAACGTCCATGGCCCAGGATTCAAGTTCACCGCAAAACCCCCAACGTGGATTGTCTTGTTGGGCACAAGTTTCTCCCAGAGTTTCCCACTAGGAAGAAGCAAGATCTGGATGGTGTGCGTGCCAAGCGAGATACCTGGCATACGGTGGTAGAAGAAACTGTTGATCAACGACCCCACGAGCGTCCAGAACAACCCAATGAAATACACACGGAATGTCTCAACCGGGATGCTGGGGTCGTCGAATGGCTCAGTGATTGCTCGTATCTCTGGGTAGGGCGAGTGGAAATGAATCAATGCCGCCTCGAGTCTTACTTGCAATGGCCAGTCCACGATGCGGAGATACGTTTTGTTCTTGAAAGTGTCCACGTACTTCTCCTCAATCTCGTGTTTCATATCTAGCTTGTTATCGGGAAGGTCTGGGATTTGACTCACGAGTCTTTCGAGTAATTGGTAGTCTTCGTTCAAGAAATTGACGTCACCCTTGTGGTCCACGAGCGCATCACGAACAATTTCGATGGCACTTGTTACAGGTAGTTCATTGATCCTGTCAATCATGTATCGTGAGTCGGAGGATATGTGTACTTCTGAAACAGGGAAATCTGTGCCATATATCTCGTCACTGATCACACCAAGACGCAACAAGATAAGCTGCAATTGCGAGTCGGTAAAGTCCCATTCTGGTTGTTTGGTTGATGAGGGTTCTTGTTGATTGTCTCCCCCAAAGTTGGCCAATTCTATGTACTCGGGGCCATCTTTAGGCATGGTTGTTGTGGGAGTTTGAGATTCGAATAGTGAGAGTACTAAACAGGGTTTTTGCTTGTGAACTATTTTTTCTTGTCTTGAAGTGGAGTAAAAATTCGACGCGATAACATATACTTGTCAAAAGTATAAACTTACACAAAACGACACAATACAAAAAAAAAAAATACTTACTCAACCGACAATGTTACCGAGTTCGTTCTTCACAATCTTAGCAACTTCTACCAACTTCTCATCGGTGTTTCTCAAACCAATGAGACATAAGTTGACAGGTGCTCTAGCGAAACTTTTTGGGTCATCATACTGATCATAGATAAATTGGTCAGATTCATTACGTGGTTTATAATCTTTATCTGGTTGATCTAATTTTTCATCGACCAGGGTAACTGGGATAACCAAAACTGGATAATCTAAACAATTCCATTGGGAAGTGTAACTCCAATATTTTGCTGTCTCATGTCTTGGAGCAACATTAGGATAAAGAGGAGCAATCACAGCATCCAACAAATTACCATCAGCATCAGTGTAGGTATTCCAATGTTTCAAGTAGTCTTTTCTGTACTTTTGCTTGATCAAATTCCATTCCCATTGTTCGTGCATGTCAAGATCTTTAGCACCTTCGATTGCCCATCTAGTTTGTTCTAACAATGGTTCTCCATTTTGTAAGGTACTACGGAAATCTCTAGCACCATCTTCAAAATACAACTTTCCAAGGATTTCAGTAGATTTTTCATGGTGGTATGGTTTGAAAGGAACAAGTTCAACAGCACCTTTCAATTTTTCCTGGACGAGTTGAAGAGCACGTTTGATTGGAGGAGTTGGATCAACAACTTCGTCAGTTAACAAAACACCAACTCTGTATTTCTTTTTTGGTTGTTCTCTCCATTCAATAGAAGTTAAAGTTGGATCAACCAACCAAGGCTTGGCGTCAATAATTGTTTTCATAACCAAGTTGACAGTATCCAATGATCTGGAAAGTGGACCAGTAACAGATAAAATTGATTCAGAACCCAATTGACAAGAAAAGTAATCGGCGGTAGGAATACGGCCCAACGTCGTTCTTAAACCATAAATCCCGTTGAATCCAGCAGGACTACGGATACTTCCACCAATATCACTTCCAAGACCAAATGGTGAAGCATGCATTCCGTTTATTGCTCCTTCACCACCAGATGAACCACCAGAAGTTAAATCACTATTGAATGGATTAACAGTTCTTCCATGCATGAACAGTTGACATTCCAACATCATTAAGGATTGTGGATTGGTAGTTCTAACGAATGGATAAGCACCGTTGTCACCCAAGATGTTTACAATATCGGCATTGTAATCGACAATTCTGTCCAAGTAACACAAGGAACCGTGGGTGACTGAACGTCCCTTGAATGGGATCATTTCCTTAATGGAGAAAGGTAAACCATACAATGGTAAGTCTTTCTTGGTTTCATAGTTTTCATCCAAACTTTTAGCAAATTCTAAAGCTTCAACTGGGAGGAATTCCTGAACACAGTTTGTCAACTTTGAAGCAACAATAGCAGCATGGAAATAAGCAGTCAAGACTTCGACACATGAAACCTTCTTTGCCTTCAAATCTTCCAACAATTTGATAGGATCCTTTTCGGTAATTTCTAAGGTTGCCTTAGGCAAAGTAGGTTTGTAAAAATCAATTGGGTGTTTTGCTGGAGAGCCAAAATCAGAAGTTGTTTCACCAATTGCACTTGGTAAGGCATCATATTTTTCCTTAGTAGCTTCGTCAAATGGGAATAATTCCAAGGTCTTATCCAAAGAGTCGGTGAAGATTTTTCTAGCTTGAGCAGCAAGATCTTTGTAGTTTTCGTTAAGCATGATTGATTAGTAGTGGTGGTGAAATAAGTTGTTGAAAGAAATTCACGGTAGTGGTGAATACCTTGCTATTTATACTAAAATTCATTTAGGGGTAAAACTGCTATCTTTGAATTCATGTTATCAATAAACTTTCATTCTATGGAGAAAGCAAGAGATTAACGGTTTCATAACCGCATTGGTCTTGTTCCGGAAAGCGGATGCGGGTGAGGGTGCGGAGGTGCCTCTTCGCATAATATTTTAGATCATACTCAACAAACGAATTCGAGAGCAATTGCCTTGCTCCTATGTGGAGAACTCTGCAGGCATAATCAAGGGGATAGGCTCCAATTACCCAACACCAACTGTATTTGTGGGGCCCCATTGTATCTCTTCCCATCTGAAAGTCCGTATTCCAATTTGATTGTAAGTTTGAAGAGTACGAGACCTTTTTTTTTTTTTTTTTTGGTCGTCAAAAGATCTATCAAATCTTATCAACGGCCCGCGACAGTCACCAATATTATTTATCTTTATCATCGATGAGATCACTTTCAGAATATACTGCGTCATAATTATAACTCGTTTACGTACAAGAGAAGCATAAATTATGTTTGATATTCCGAAACAGAGATAGCACGCATAGATATGCGACTGCCAAACGCACCATCGATTTATTTTCCCTATCTGGATACCGAATCCTCATGTCGGCTGCATTTGGGTGGTATATGACCTATTTTGGGACTGCTACAGTCTTTTTACATTTGATTCGGACGAGTGCGACAAAATTATTCGCACTATTTGTCAAAAAAAGATCGTACTAAGGCCGTCAAATTTATTAGTATTAGTGCGCACTGAAATCTTCATATTACGTGACCAAATAATTTCACACCAAAAATGTATGGTATATGACACGAACAATTGCCGTCACGTGGTACAAACAGAATTTATCTAATACTGCCAATAAAATATTTTGTTAAGTACGAATAATTTTGTCACACTGGTACGAACAATAATCTTTCATTTGGTACGAACAGAAAATGAAAACACTGTACCACCAGAACACACAGTCCCACCACCATTACTTAGTATGGCTGACAAACGTATTACTAGGACCCCCATAATGAAAAAGAAACAAGTACTTGCGGCGAAATCAATTCTTTCTAATAATAACAACTACTAAAAATAAACCCATTACGAAGAAAAGAATAGCCTTGCTGCAACAAGCCATTTTCGTAATTCACCAAGAAGGCACAGTTCACAACGGATGTATATAATTACAAGGTCAGAAGTCACCTAAACATTAACAGGAGGGAGGTGTCGTTATCAATTGATGAACAAAATCAATCATGAGCAGTTTATTCCACATAATCGTTGTTCTATTTTTTATTGCCAATACCGTTATCTCCAGTGCAGACAAAAATATTAGTATTCCGTTCAACAACACATTCAATCAAACATCGCGTGTGTCGACAAGTGCAACTAGCTTCGGAGGAACATTGGGATATCCAATTATACTCGTCCTTGTATCTGTTTGTTTTAGCTTATTGTAATCAAAAAATTGGGGACACGGAACCGCAACTGGAACTGGAACTGTAGCCTGAGTTGGAGGTAGGCGCTGAGGTAAGTTAAAAGTTAAGGGATGAAATTTTCAATTGGTCGAGACGCGGTCGTGTGAATTTCGTTTTTTTTGCTGCTTTTTTTTCTGTCGCGACTAACAATACCTTATTGTTTTATAGTACGCACGATTTCTTAAAAGAGGAAAAATATAGTTGCTAATAAAAAAAAAGTATTCTTCATTTATTTGTAACTGTCTCTAATATATAAATAAATAACTAAACCCATAACCTATACCATCTTATGTATCTTCTTGATATGAGCTTTCAAATTATCCTTACGATTGAATGTCTTTTGACATTGTTCACATTCGAACGGCTTTTCCAGTGTATGAGATCTAAGGTGTCTCTTTACATGTTCTGGACGCATAAAACGACCATCACATATAGGACAAGAGTATTTTTTATTTTTGTCTTCTCTCGACTGAGTCGATCGGTTATTCCTCACTCGGTTCTTAGTAATCACCATATTTGTTGGAATTGGAATTGTAGTTGGTTCAGGAGGCGATCCTGTAACTGAGGTTGTAGCTGTCTCAGAATTTGAATCCGTGGTTGTAGTTGGAGCTGGTTCCGATTGCAATGGGGAGTGGGACGGGGATTTTTTATTAGATGCAACTTTCTGTTTAGAAGATCCTCGTGCTGGTAGGTCCGATTGGCAGTCGGAATTTCGAGTCGGCAGTATTGTTGAAAGTATAGGTGGTGGTACTCTCAATTCTTCAACCGATGTTGGACCTGCTGATGGGAACGAGTTTTGTGCCATGACTGGTTTTCTTGGTTTGATCAATGGAGTAGCAGAAGTGCTCGTGTAGTTGGAAGGACTGAGAAGGTCAACTTTTGGGCTAGTGGTATTACCCGCAAGGTGGGACTGGATAAATTGATCAAGTGATATTTTGGAGATGGATCTTGAAATTCTAGGGGTTGGGGTTTTGGGAGTTTTTGAAACTCTGGTGTATGACATAGATCTGTTTCTTCCAGGGGTTATAGGTGAATTGAATGATGAAGGGGGTTCATATGTGATGGACGTAACTGAGTTTGAAGATTTGTGTATGAAAGTAGAAGGAGTCGCCAATAAGGATTTGTTTATAGAATCAAAGTTGAGTGATCGAGATTTCGGGAAAGTCCATTCTTCATTTTCCAAATAAGGATCTTGAAGTTGGTCTGACTGTTCTGGTAATTGTTCTAGTGACTGCGTTTGTGATTGTATTTGCTGTTGAAAATGCTGTTCTTGGCTCTGTTGTTGCTGAGAAGGTTGTTGATGTTGTTGTAGTTGTGGTTGTGGTTGCAGTTGTGGTTGCAGTTGTGGTTGCTGATCAAAATGTTGAGAAGGAAATTGAAATTGTTGTGGAACCTGTAGTTGTTGGAGTTGTTGTTGCTGGTCTTGGTAAAATTGTTGCTGATGATGTTGGTAAAGTTGCTGGAACTGTTGTTGAGTATGCAGTTGTTGTGACTGTAGTTGTTGTAGTTGGGACAGTGGGTCTATTGGTTGGTACAAGTTCTGTAAAAAATCAAAATTCTCATCATAATCGTACGGTTGAGAAAGCTGGGTAGGTGAACTTAAAAGATAGTTTTCCATAATGATATCATGCAGCTGTGATAAAGAATGTGTTGATAATGAAAGATGAATAACGAATATATGACGAAACGAAGTGAAGGGGAAGAAGATGAAGAAGAAGGAGAAATGTAACCGATATGGTAGGAAAGAAAGTGGAATCAAATCACAATTTGGAGTAAAAGAATTATAATTATTTTTAACCAGGAAAAAGTTTTCTACTTTTGTTAGTAACAGCGGTAGTAGTAAGTAGTAGTGGTACAGACAGAGCACGAGATTATACTGCGCAACGGCAGAAGAAAAAGAAAAGGAAGGAAAAAAAAAAAATTGTTAGTACGAGAATGGGTGAGAAATTGAATGAATGGCAGAGAAAAGACAAAACTTGAAATTCAAATGTTTTACAAATCAATTATGTGCGCCCCGAAACTTTTTCTATTATTTTTTTTTTATTTTTGTTTTATTTCCTTTTGGGATCTTTTATTGTTGCCATGTCCTAAATCCGTTTGCTGTTAAGTCTAGTTGGTTTCCAATGTACTCGTTTTACATAGTGGAAACTTAGTGCGTTGACAACAGTCATGGAGTGGAAGTAAGCATTTGATTCGTTCGGATCTCCACTGCGGCGAATAGATCTCTGTTTCTCTCTGTATAATTTTTTTTTATTATTCGCTTTGGTAAAGACGCGCGTCTCTTTCGATTTTTTTTTTCTTTTCTAAAAATAATAAATGCAACAAAGTAAAAAAGAGAGAAAAAGAGAGAATCTCAAGCGATTCCGTTACAACCAGCCCACGCTCAAACCATAGCCGGACCACGTCGAATCAAAACCAAAAGTCCCGACCTTTCAATGGAGTCATGAGGGGGTCTTTCCCACAACCTACGGATGACATGGCAGGGTTTCGAAATGTATATGCATAGCCACCATAGTAATCTCATCCGGAAAGACACAGAGCTAACGCAAATAGAACCAAAAAAAAATTAATTAGCGCCACTACACAAAGCAACTTCACGCAGAGTCAGGTATCACAGAGATAGAACTTCTTGTGTTCATCGGATACCACCGCTCATAGAAAACTCAAACGGATTCTTGCATTAACAATCACTCCATCATGCATTCCATGGCTTCTTTGCTCTTTTTTTTTTTTTTGCTTTTTACGCTTTTTTTATTTTTCACTATTTGCCAAGGTGCAGATTTCTTCCCCCAGAGTTTAAATTGTGAAGTCAACACTAGATACGTTGTGCTTTGGTGGTTATATGTGAATAGAAACAATCTGCTATTGGTTGTAATTTTTATTGTCGGATGACATCACAAACTCAAGGATCCTCTGCATTGCACGCAACTATCATCGCAAAAAGATTTACCCAACCAGCGGACATGAAGGCATAAAAAATAGGGAAAGAAAGCTCTGGCACGCCTCGGTGAGCGGGACACGAGATCCCAATTTTGTGTGTGTCTTCGGCAATAGTGAGCACATGATTACAATCATCGGTCATATTGCTTCAAAGGAACCAACGGAAAAAGGGTGCTATTATTAGACGTAGTTAGAGAGTCAAAGATGGAGAGAGAGAGAGAGAGCAGTTAAGCCGTGTCTATTCTATATATAGATCAGACTGTTGTTCTGCGGTTCATTCAGACTCAGGCTCTTTCTTGCTCTTGCCTGAACTTTTAATTCCTATCTCTCAATGAAAAAGAAACGGTTTTTTTTTATTTGTTCTGGCAAGATCTCGCGATTCTAGACTCCCACTTCGTTTTTATTTTTTTTTAGTGCAAGTTATTTTTTGTGTGTGCTAAATAAGGTTATATTGGATTCTTTCATGTACACCCAAAGAGGTGTGTTCGGGATAATTCCGTTCCTTTTTTTCTTCAATTTACAATATGCCGATGAAATATTTTTAATTAACTCTTCTGTTGTAACCTTGCTTGTTGGTGGAGAAGTTTCTTGGACAAATATTCAATTCAGCAACATTCCAAGCCAAAGTTGAAGTCTGTTTTTCTTTTAACAAATTACGTCATTTTGTAGAACCACTGTGGTTTGTGTATGTTTCAGAAACGCGTGCTTTTTTTTTACGTCTTCTTTCTTTTCTGACTGTTCTCTTTCCAGAATTTTCAACTTCGGATACCTGGAAGTTGTTGTCAAGTAATGCCATCAGCTGTGAGGATAGTGCGAAGATGATGGCATCATTAACTCATCATGGCTCGGCTGGTGTTACCTGATCTCCTCATTGGTGTTGCTTAATGTTCTACGAAGAACAGGTGCACTATATATCTCAATTGTAATTGTAAGATTATTTTAAACTTCTTTAAATTTCAGTTTTAGTATCTTGGGATTTCATTGTATGACGTTCTTTTTTTTTCACACTATTGTTGCTTTGTATTAACATGCAAGGGGTAACCACGACACCTGAGTTTCATCGTATCTCGTCTTATTGTTGCGTTGGCCTGTTTCACGTGGCGTTAGTACAAATTTGAGAGGGGAGATAGAAGAAATTCAGGTGCAAAGTTAGCTATATTGATTGATGCAGTGGTTATTCGGCCAATAAAAAAACGAGAGTGATTACCTCACAACAGAATGCAAATTGGTTAATAAAAAATACTTCTTCATGTGATGTACGGCTTCTTGACAAATAGTTCTGTCTTGTAGCTCTTGACAGAGGCAAAATATCGCCCAACAAGGTCGACACATTTCATAAACTTGTCTCTCTGCAAAGTCAAAAAACTACCAACTACAGTAAATGCAAAATTTCTTATTATGCTGTAAGTAATGCAAAACCAAATCCTGTAGAAAGTGGTCTGTACCAATTTTAATTTCTCTAATTGTGTATATCTCAACATGCACACACTTGCCATTAATTTAATCAGAACGTAACTTCCAGATACGGTTAAAAAAAAGCCTTGGGTCATAAAAGAATCGAATAATTTTTGCTATCGTCGAAATATATGAAAATCGTAACAATACTAAAGCAACTTCCTATCAATTCAAGACAACTTGATTACTACAATAATGGAGTTTTAGTTTCTAACCTGTGTATATTATGAAATATATAAATATGTGTAATTTTCCCTGTTATTATTATAGATCTTTTTTCGAATCATGCGTGAATTAGACATTAATTGTGAATTATTGAATTATTGATACAACCAACTTAGTCTGACTTAATGAGCCTTGGTTAAGTGGACAATTTTTCCATTCTATGTTTTTTAATTTTGAAGTATTGGACAGTTTCATTCTTTTAGTAATTCATTTATTTGCTTATTTCAAGTTGGTGAAATCAGTTTCACCATCTCTTTGACCATCACAAGCAGAATTAGCACCACAAGTACAAGAATCTTTATTTCTTTTGCCACATGAACAAGCAGCACTATCGGATGGGGCAACATTTTCAACATTAGCTTTGGAACAATTACATTCTAATGCTGGACGGGCACCACATGAACAAGTGGCTTTGGTGGCACATACACATTGAACAGCTGAACAGACCATGATTGATTATATTTGGGTGGATTAATTGAGTTGATTAGTAAAAGTTAATGAAGACAAATTAGTAGAATCAAATTCTATATCGAGAGACGTTTAGCTGATATTTATATTATCCTGGATATAGGGCTTAGTTGCTTTTTTTTTGCAGTTGCGACAATAGAATGACTATTTTTCGCAGATGGTATGATCAAAAGAAATTTTAGTCAAGTCGGCATTTCCGAGTAGTCCAATAAGATTGCGACCATTTGTCATGCTTATGCTTTGGCACGTGATGTGATTATGTAATACGTCATAAACTATTATCTCTACCTCCTATGGATGATTTTTAGTATCGGAAAATGATAAAAAGATCTGCGTCTATTATCTAAACTTTTTCTTATCTACTTGATCTACGTAATCATTGTTTTATATATATATTTCCATTAGCTTTTTGATAATTTCTTCCATCTTTCTTTGAATGGACCTAAATCAGCAGTTGAATTTTCCGTCAAATCCCTAGTTACCTCTTTCGTTAATTCATGGGTTAGTTCAATACTTCCAGTTCTTGTCCTATTTCTAATTTTTGTTATCGCTTGATCATAAATTTGAAGAAATGATTTGGAAGTGGTAGCCTCTTGGTTGTCATTGGCATCATCACCATCACCATCACCAGCACCAGCAGTAGAGAAAAATGTGGTCGAATTATTGGATCGCGGCTTGTCCCCTTTATCCAAAAATACGTTGTTCATATCATCATTATCATTATCATCGTCATCTTTGTCATTTAATTTTCTTCTCTTATTGCTGGATCCAGGGGTTGCTTGATTTGACCTTCCTGCATTACTACTCAATTCAATTGTGTTTAATTCAGGCAATGGCAAATTCTCACTGTCATGAGAATCAGCATCATCATCTTCTCCTTCTTCTCCACTAGACTGATCTACAACGTCACCCCCTTGCTTATCTGAATCCAATTCTGGTGGATGTATATCGCTATCATCTTCATCCAATTGACTCTTCAAAGGAGAATTGAACGATGATCCACTCAACCGGGAATATTTAGGAGTGTTGGGGAACATTTGAAGATCAGGCACATCGTCCATTGGTGTACCTTGTCTTTTCCGCCCTTCTGACAGCTGTAGGCGTTGATTAGTAGGTGAAGAAGTTGGTAGTCTTGGGGTTTCACTACCTATTTCAGATCTTAGCACGGGCGGTAGTGGGAAAGATGGCGATGAATTTAGGATATTCTCAATCAAATCTGCTCGGGATTTACGAATTGGTGTTCGTTGCTTCTTAGGTGATATTGAAACTCTATGATAAGTATCCAATGATTGTCGTATAGTGTGGATTTTAATTGGCGATTCCCTTTGGTTATATTGCCTTTGATGTGTTGGCGATGAACCCCTAATGCCACTTACTAATGATGGTGGCTGTAATGATATGCTATCTGACAACTTCGTTATATCCCTATTGGGGCCCAAATTGGATGCCGTGCGCTTTGTAGGTGACAATAGTGACCGCATGGATGGTCGAGTCTGTTCCGTTGACCATGTAGGTGTGTCTTCATCAGCAACATTTTTGAGAATAGGCTTCTTGAATGGCAATTGAGCTTCAGCTCCTTGATCGTGCTGATGATTTTGAGGGTGATCGTCACCTTCTATGTTTAACAACAATAACTGATTTTGCGAGGCGATTTCATTTATAGGTTCAGTATAACTATCCAATTCAACATTCGCCGATTGTTCAAAGAAATGTTTCCAAAACCCTGTATTTTCCCAAACTTTACTACTCTGTGCATCATATTCTTGCAACATAGGTATTATTTTGTCATTGATAACTGCAGTGGCCTTGGAAATGTTTTTATCTATTTCTTGAAGAACAAAAGTCGTATCTTGATCTAGTTGATCGAGTATTTGTCGCGCAGGTACATTTGAGTCTGTACTGGTCGAACTACCTCGAGATTTCCTTCTCGCTGACGTTGGTACTATTGAATATCTCTTCATATTGATTTTTGTTGTTTTGTTGTGATTTGAACAGTATAGTCCTGTTGATGTTATTTTTTTTTCGGGGGGAGCGTAGATGTGCTGCACGCGTTTTTTCCTTAATTTATTCTTTTTTCCCGCATCGCCGATGTCTGGCAAATACCATTGCGAACATTGGAAGAAGGAGAAATTGCTCACTCATTGAAATCCATCATTGCTGCCTTTTTGGCAACTTCCACTCGTTTTTCTTTTATATATATTTACATTGATATGGGTAACATCATGTCTGTCTCATTTGCTCCTGAATGTACTCCAGCTAAAAAGGAATATGACGATTGTTTTAACAAATGGTATACTGAGAAATTCTTGAAAGGAAAATCTGTTGAAAATGAATGTTCGGAATTTTGGGATACTTATATCACTTGTATTAATGCAAATTTGGCCAAACAAGGGATTAAACCAATGTTAGACAAAGCTAGAGAAGATCAACCTTTTACTCACGAGGAGATGAAGGAGAGTGCGGACTCTGGTACGAAGAAATGATAAGTTATGAAGAATGTGATGTCCCAACAAAATAACTGCTAGTTCGGGCTGAAAATTCCTTAAACCAAATAGATAGCATCTTGTATATAGAAGAATGTGGTTGTATTTTCAAATATAAAAAGCATGTTCTTGGCCAATCTACCTAGTCCTGGTTTTGTAGTCATCATGCCCTGGGTAATTCTCTTTAGCAGTATCCAGATTGGCAAAAAAATTACAGAGAAAAATAACAATCATCAACTACTCCATTCTCCTTAAACAACCATGTTAGTGGAGGAAGTACCCAAATCAACTAATGCGAACACATCTACAATCTACTTTAGTTCTTCTATTAACCTAACAGCCCGTCTGTTAGGGAAGTCAAATGCAGCCGGTGAATCCTCGACTGGTGCTACGAACAAAAAGGGAAGGGCAAAAGTTAACTACAATCTCAATCAGTTGATGAATGCACAAACCCAAGTCAACGAGTCAACAACTAAGGTAGGAGCATTGAAATCCACTCAACAGGTGCAGTTGGAAAGACTTGTTTCTAAACGATTGATTGATTTAACCCATGAAACCTCCACGAAAGGTTTTGAATTACCAAAAAATTTCACATATACCAGTATTCACTCCACAGGTTCTGAAAAGGTATCTCAGAAGTCGAGATTGGGTAATACACCAACTACAAAAAGAATATTAGCTGCTCGAAGAAACTTGAACCTGTATTTTGAAGAAGAGAGAAACTTGATATCAATCAATACCATTCTTGGATTGAATTACCAATTTGTCGATTTTACAGAAGTTGATAAGAACAAAAGAAGAAAAATTGAAAGAATAAGACCCAAGATTAGACTTTGTTGCATTTGTGGAGACAAATCCAATTATTCAAGATGCCCTTCCTGTGGTCTTTATTATTGTAGTGTAAAATGCAATAACTTACACCAAGAGCTGAGATGTGCATAACAGATTAATCAAAAAAAATTCTGAGGGAATACGTATAAAAGTACCAAAAGCCGTTCAAATTTTTTTTCAGCATCTGCTTTTGACTTTGCCTTTGCCTTGGCTCTGCCCTTGTCTTTTGTTGACTTTTCCCTTGTACAGTTTTAACTTTTGAATGTTTGTTTTATTCATCCTTGTATTTATTTGTCTATCATCAGGCCGAAAATCAGAAGAATCAAAGAGCCCAGCAAAAGATTACATAAAACTAGTTGAATTCTCCAATTTCGCGGCGGTGGGATACTGTGTTAATAGAGGTCTAGCAAAGGGACGATTGGGTGATGAGGATTCCAATTGTGCTTTATTGGCATGCAAAAATGATTTTCTTGCGGATGTCGAAATTATCAAGATATTTGACTTTAATCGTCTTAATGAAGTTGGGACAGGTTATTATGCCTTGGATGAAAAGAGAAGAGCTATTATCTTAGTATTTAGGGGGTCGGTCTCACGTAGAGACTGGGCAACAGACATGGATTTTATACCTACGGCGTATGAACCAATTGTCTATGGTCAAAACTTTGGGTGTGAACCATATATTCTGACGGAATGCAAAAACTGCCGAGTGCATCGTGGGTTCTACAATTTCTTGAAAGAAAATTCTGCAGCCATCATCACCGAAGGAATAGCGTTAAAAGAGGAGTACCCGGACTATCAATTTTTAATTATTGGCCATTCTTTGGGAGCTGCATTCACTATGTTGAGTGGGATTGAATTTCAGCTATTGGGATATGATCCGTTGGTGGTGACTTATGGAGGACCAAAAGTAGGGAACCAAGAATTTGCTGATTTTACCGATAAATTATTTGATACCGAAGAAGTCCACAATGAGATTGCCTCCAAGAAAGATTTTTCAAGAGGTTTCATTCGAGTTGTTCATAGACACGATATAATACCACTTTTACCGCCATTGTTTAGCCATGCCGGATATGAATATTTTATCGATAAGAAAGAGTTGCCTCATGAAGAATGCGATTTAGATAGACGAGGTTTAGAATATTCAGGTTTGTTCAAGAGATCACAAACTATAAAACCGTCAACATTATGGCCAGATAGATTGGGGAAATATGAACATACACACTATTTTAGAAGAATTACTAGTTGTAGAGACGATGATTAGTACATTTTGTCCAACATTTCATCTTTGTTGCAAACCTTGTAGCGGAATTTTCCAAGTTCTTCTCCTCTCTTTAATTCATACTCGTTAAGCATTTTCCAATGTGACCAATCTATGGCATTTGGTAAGTTTAGTTCTTCTTTTCCGTCTTCAATCTTTATAAATTTTTCATTGGCCAAGTCTTCCAAGATATTATCAGCAGTATCAAACGAATCCATCATTGTAGTAGCAATTGCTCCCTTGGGACCGTTTTTAATCCACCCTGCGGCATACCAACCTGGTTTGAAAATTGCATTATGTTCATCTTTATCTTTTGATTCGGTCGATAACACCCTTCCATTTTTATTGTGAAGTTTATTGCCGTCATACCATATATCCAATTCTTCAAATCCAGATAATGGCGAACCTTGATAACCAATTGACAATACAACGAGTTCATTATCTTCAGTAATATATTCATCCGTTGGTACGACCTTATGAGGAAGTAATGGATCGTTTGCTGATTTGGTTTTAACAAACTTACTAGCTTTTAGAAGACCATCTTCTCCTGTTATGAATTCGACAGGACTTTTATAATATTCCAATGACCATGATCGATCTGAATCTTTAAGTTCGGCTTTATTGTATTTTTCAATAATTGAAAGCCTTCTTTTGTCAACTCGACCCAATTTCTTAACATCCAAATCTTCCAATAATCCTTTCTCCAATGGGATGAACTTAACTGGCAATTCAAATAATTCTCTGATTTCCTTGTTTGAAAATGCGGATTCTAAAATACCCCTTCTTGCAACTATTCTAACATGTTTAACTGTGCTCTTCTCTAATAACTCTTGTGCTTCCACAGAGATATCTGTCTTACTCCAATGTCCCTTTGGATGGGCGAGCAATATTCTAGCAACATCCAATGCCACATTACCGTTCCCTACTATGGTGACTGTTTTAATTTTATCCAATGGCGGTGGGATGTATTTATTTTCTTTACAATAATAATCTGGGTGTCCGTTGTACCAATTCACAAGCTGTCTAGCAGGGACAACTGCAGGCAAATCAGCACCGGGAATATTTAACTTGTTATCAGCAGTTGTACAACCATAGGCTAACACAATCGTATTATAGTTTTTTTCCAAATCTTTCAAACTTACATCTTTTCCAATTTCCACATTGCCCAAAAACCTCACTTTATGACAACCACTATCACCATCATCTGCAATATTCTTTTCATCCCCATATTCGTTCATTATGTTATTCATATGATTTTCACAATTTTTAACTTCTGGATGATCAGGTGCAACTCCATATCGACTTAATCCATAAGGTGTGGGTAATTTTTCAAAAAAATCTATATTGAATTTAACTTCTGGTGAAGATTTATTAAGTAAATGATGAGCAGTATAAAATCCCCCAGGTCCGGTACCTACAATTGCAACCTTAAAAGGTTTAGATAGAAGTTTGGCAGTATATGATAAATATCTTCGTTGCATGACTCAATTGATGAATATCGAAGTTGATAGAAAACTAAAGTCAGAAAAGCGGATTAAAATCCTTGTTAAGCGAAGAAGAAAAAAAAAAGGATGAGTCTAAACCCGAGATTCTGGCCCTGATTATTTTTCAGGAAAAAAAAGCTCTCTTGCGGGGAATCGAACCCCGATCACGCGCGTGACAAGCGCGTATTCTGACCGTTAAACTACAAGAGATGTTCAACTTGACCAAATCATCTGACTTGTTGAAATTTGAAACTTTTTGCTCCCCCACATGTAGATGTATACTTCTAATCAACACATAAACTACCGTTAATTTAAGCGTTAATTTGTTTTTTATTACTATCTATAATAATAGGCTGGTGTAAATTATTACTAATATAAGATTAATTAATGTCCTCATAATTCTAGAAATTCAGCTATAAGCCCTGTCTTTGAAAATACTGAACCAACTTTCCGGCTATTCCAGAAAACGTATATAAACTTAAATTACCATGCATATACCACTAAGATAATAGGATCAAGGCGTGCGATGGTAGTTACCAGGGTACTTGTTACTTCTAAAGTGTCGCTGGTTTATTATTGCTTTTGGCATATACTGCAAGAATAATGCCAAGCTGCAAAAACTCTAAAAGAAGTTATTGATCTTTACGTACGTTTTTTTTGCAAATGGCTCCATTTCCCGTTTATCGCTTCCTGCGTTAACTTTAAGTTGCTGTTCTTGATTTCAAATATCCAGAGTGTGAAAATTATTTGTAAACCCTGCACTATTTTGTGTTGAATTCAAACCAGAACTGCGGAACATAAATTCTTCCGTTTGACGATTCTATCCCACTTCAAATCTTCTCTCTGACTTTGAACTATATGAAAATTGTCTTCTAGAAGATTGGAATATTTTTCAGTAAAGTATCGCAACGCTTAATGATCATCTTAGCCGTTCTTCAACTATCCGCAATGACAAATTTCTCCGCAATCAACATTGTTTATGGAAGTTGCTCTCTGTGGTAAGACGCATTTCCACACATTTGTTACTTAGAGAAATTACCACAAGAAAACTTCCTTTGTATTCCGTAGTTGCTTAAACTTTAATTAAACCTAACTATCTTGCTTCTAATAATAAGCTCAAAAGAAACCTGAACAATACCTTTAATGTTTTCTTTTCCGTTATATGACAGAATTTTTCCATAGTTTTTCGCAGCAATGTCACAAAGGACACACCTTGGAAGTCAACAATTGTGAAAAAGTTCACCAGCTACTATGTATATTTCATCCCTTAAATTATTGGTTGCTCTGATAAAACAAATTGGTATATATAATAATGGAAGACTCAGTTGAATTGAACGAAAATTTTCTTTCAACAATAACTCATTCTTTAACTGTTATTAAACAACGACGATTGTATCCTCAATAATGCTTAACGAAAACTACAAAGATCTTGCTGCTCAAGCTAGAAAAATCTTCACCGACTCTTTGGATAAGACCTTGGAATTATTCCCATTTGACGAAGCTACTAAGGAAAAATATGATGCCTTACCAAGTGCAATTGGTGAAACAACTTCTGATTTTGGCTCTCCAGCAAAACACCCAATTGATTTTTACAAACCTACTTTGCCTAAGGCAACCTTAGAAATTACCGAAAAGGATCCTATCAAATTGTTGGAAGATTTGAAGGCAAAGAAGGTTTCATGTGTCGAAGTCTTGACTGCTTATTTCCATGCTGCTATTGTTGCTTCAAAGTTGACAAACTGTGTTCAGGAATTCCTCCCAGTTGAAGCTTTAGAATTTGCTAAAAGTTTGGATGAAAACTATGAAACCAAGAAAGACTTACCATTGTATGGTTTACCTTTCTCCATTAAGGAAATGATCCCATTCAAGGGACGTTCAGTCACCCACGGTTCCTTGTGTTACTTGGACAGAATTGTCGATTACAATGCCGATATTGTAAACATCTTGGGTGACAACGGTGCTTATCCATTCGTTAGAACTACCAATCCACAATCCTTAATGATGTTGGAATGTCAACTGTTCATGCATGGAAGAACTGTTAATCCATTCAATAGTGATTTAACTTCTGGTGGTTCATCTGGTGGTGAAGGAGCAATAAACGGAATGCATGCTTCACCATTTGGTCTTGGAAGTGATATTGGTGGAAGTATCCGTAGTCCTGCTGGATTCAACGGGATTTATGGTTTAAGAACGACGTTGGGCCGTATTCCTACCGCCGATTACTTTTCTTGTCAATTGGGTTCTGAATCAATTTTATCTGTTACTGGTCCACTTTCCAGATCATTGGATACTGTCAACTTGGTTATGAAAACAATTATTGACGCCAAGCCTTGGTTGGTTGATCCAACTTTAACTTCTATTGAATGGAGAGAACAACCAAAAAAGAAATACAGAGTTGGTGTTTTGTTAACTGACGAAGTTGTTGATCCAACTCCTCCAATCAAACGTGCTCTTCAACTCGTCCAGGAAAAATTGAAAGGTGCTGTTGAACTTGTTCCTTTCAAACCATACCACCATGAAAAATCTACTGAAATCCTTGGAAAGTTGTATTTTGAAGATGGTGCTAGAGATTTCCGTAGTACCTTACAAAATGGAGAACCATTGTTAGAACAAACTAGATGGGCAATCGAAGGTGCTAAAGATCTTGACATGCACGAACAATGGGAATGGAATTTGATCAAGCAAAAGTACAGAAAAGACTACTTGAAACATTGGAATACCTACACTGATGCTGATGGTAATTTGTTGGATGCTGTGATTGCTCCTCTTTATCCTAATGTTGCTCCAAGACATGAGACAGCAAAATATTGGAGTTACACTTCCCAATGGAATTGTTTAGATTATCCAGTTTTGGTTATCCCAGTTACCCTGGTCGATGAAAAATTAGATCAACCAGATAAAGATTATAAACCACGTAATGAATCTGACCAATTTATCTATGATCAGTATGATGACCCAAAAAGTTTCGCTAGAGCACCTGTCAACTTATGTCTCATTGGTTTGAGAAACACCGATGAGAAGTTGGTAGAAGTTGCTAAGATTGTGAAGAACGAACTCGGTAACATTGTCGGTTGAGTAAGTATTTTTTTTTTTTGTATTGTGTCGTTTTGTGTAAGTTTATACTTTTGACAAGTATATGTTATCGCGTCGAATTTTTACTCCACTTCAAGACAAGAAAAAATAGTTCACAAGCAAAAACCCTGTTTAGTACTCTCACTATTCGAATCTCAAACTCCCACAACAACCATGCCTAAAGATGGCCCCGAGTACATAGAATTGGCCAACTTTGGGGGAGACAATCAACAAGAACCCTCATCAACCAAACAACCAGAATGGGACTTTACCGACTCGCAATTGCAGCTTATCTTGTTGCGTCTTGGTGTGATCAGTGACGAGATATATGGCACAGATTTCCCTGTTTCAGAAGTACACATATCCTCCGACTCACGATACATGATTGACAGGATCAATGAACTACCTGTAACAAGTGCCATCGAAATTGTTCGTGATGCGCTCGTGGACCACAAGGGTGACGTCAATTTCTTGAACGAAGACTACCAATTACTCGAAAGACTCGTGAGTCAAATCCCAGACCTTCCCGATAACAAGCTAGATATGAAACACGAGATTGAGGAGAAGTACGTGGACACTTTCAAGAACAAAACGTATCTCCGCATCGTGGACTGGCCATTGCAAGTAAGACTCGAGGCGGCATTGATTCATTTCCACTCGCCCTACCCAGAGATACGAGCAATCACTGAGCCATTCGACGACCCCAGCATCCCGGTTGAGACATTCCGTGTGTATTTCATTGGGTTGTTCTGGACGCTCGTGGGGTCGTTGATCAACAGTTTCTTCTACCACCGTATGCCAGGTATCTCGCTTGGCACGCACACCATCCAGATCTTGCTTCTTCCTAGTGGGAAACTCTGGGAGAAACTTGTGCCCAACAAGACAATCCACGTTGGGGGTTTTGCGGTGAACTTGAATCCTGGGCCATGGACGTTCAAGGAGATGATGTTGAGCACCATCATATACCTGTGCTCGGCGTCCACACCGTACCTGATCAACAACATATTTGTGATGAAGCTAGATCGGTTCTACGGATTGAAATGGGTGACATGGACATTCCAGATCTTGTTCACATTGTCCACACAGCTCCTAGGTTTCAGTTTTGCCATGATCATGAAGAAAGTGTGTGTGTATCCCAGTAAGGCAATCTGGCCGACCATCCTCCCCACCATTGCATTGAACAAGGCGTTGATGAACCAGGACGAGAACAATGCCGTGCACGGGTGGCGCATCTCACGATACTCCTTCTTTATGGTGGTGTTCTTTGCTAGTTTTGTATACAATTGGGTGCCGTCGTACCTTTTCAAAGCATTGTCGTTGTTCAATTGGCCCACATGGTTTGCTCCCAATCTGATCCACTTAGTCAATGTCACAGGTTCCAATGTAGGGCTAGGGTTGAATCCCATACCGTCTTTCGACTGGAATGTCCTTGGTAGCAACAGTATGGTGGTGCCGTTCTACACGTATGCCAACAAGTACATCGGCACGTTCCTTGGGTTCCTCGTTATTTTGGTGGTGTATTACACCAACAACAACTGGACAGCGTATCTCCCCATAAATTCGAACCGGCTCTACAACAACAAGGCACAGCTTTACAACGTGCATGATATCCTCGACGAGAAGAAGCTATTTGACAACGAAAAGTACCAGCAAGTGGGACCTCCCTATTTCACAGCAGCCAACTTGGTGGTCTACGGTGCCTACTTCTGTCTCTACCCGTTTGCCATATTGTACCATGTGTTCACCGAGTGGGAGTCGATGAAGTCCAGCTTTGTCAATGTGTGGACGTCCATCACCGATGCGTTCCATACAAAGGAACAACACGACAGCAACCTCTACGGACGGTATTTGGAAGACCCGCATTGCAAGATGATGTCTAAATACGACGATGTGCCCAACTGGTGGTTTGTCGCGATTTTGCTAGTGAGTACTGTGTTTGCCGTATCTGCCGTGCTATTCTACCCTGCGGAAACGCCAGTGTGGGGGATCTTCTTCGCCATCGCCATCAACTTTGTCTTCTTGATTCCGTTGACGTCCATTGCCTCGGTCACGGGGTTCTCCTTTGGGTTGAACGTGCTAGTGGAGTTGATTGTCGGATATGCCATCCCCAACTCGGGAATCGCCTTGATCACTTTGAAAGCGTACGGCTACAACATCGACAGTCAAGCAAGCAACTATATCACAGACCAGAAACTAGCGCACTATTCCAAAATCCCACCCAGGGCAATCTTCAAGGGTCAGATGTTGTCCACGCTCCTCAACATAGTCATTGCATTAGGTGTGGCCAACTGGCAATTGGACAATGTTCCCGACATCTGCGATCCACACCAGAAGGACAAGTTGAAATGTCCCGGTGCCAACACGTACTTTTATTCCAGTGTCCAGTATGGTGAGATCGGACCAGCCAAGGTGTTTAGCGGGTTGTACCCCGTACTCAAATGGTGTTTCCTCCTTGGCGTGCTCTTGGTGTTCCCCTGTGTGTGGTTAAAGAACAATGGTCCACGAAGACTCTTCAAGTATTTCCAACCCACGGTGATCATTGGCGGGTTTTTGGATTTCGCACCTTACAATCTCCTGTACTACACCGGAGGATTGTACATATCATACATCTTCATGTTTGAGATCAAACGCAACTATCTCCTTTGGTGGGAGAAGTACAACTACATCTTGACCAGTGCACTTTCTGCTGGGGTTGCCTTCAGTGCATTATTGATATTCTTCACAGTACAGTATCACCCACATCCGTTGTTGTGGTGGGGCAATCTCGTCGGTGAACAAGGATATGAAGGTGGAGAGATGCCTGCGATTTGGAAAGACATTAGTACTGCGCCGGATGGATATATAGGTTTAAGAAAAGGACAGTTTCCGTAGTAGTAGATATGAATATAGAGAAGTAATAAAAAAAGATATGAGTTGGGAAAAAAAAGGAAAATTGATTTTGCCACATAAATGGTTGCAAAAACATAACGACAACTGCAGGACTCGAACCTGCGCGGGCAGAGCCCAAAAGATTTCAAGTCTTTCTCCTTAACC